>BPLR01021495.1:0-51569 GCA_021605095.1 Caerostris extrusa
TAACATTATTCGTTTTTATTTGTATGGTGGTCTTTTATGCACCTAATTTTCTCCCATGTGACATATTTTTATAATTTGTTTTTATATAATTATAGCGTAATGTATGTTACGATTGTATTATGAGACTTCAGTCACGGATAAGTGGCATGACAATCAAATGGCTTAAGTACAAATTATATAAAAAATATTTCAGAACAAGGGATCATCTGGATATATTTTCCAGACTTTATTTTTTAAACCAACAAAATCCCCGACTGTTGATGGAAGGCGGAAAGGAATATATAGATATTAGACTGCAGTTATTTTAAATTATAAAATGTGTGAAATATGTGAGTATATTTTTTAATGTATATTAGTGAATTGCATCTTCTATGCCGATTTGTAGGGCCATGAAACTACTGAGGTTGCCATTAAGTGGGCCCTGGGCTGATAGGTCTGTACCCTGAGGTACAGGCGGAAGATACACCAAGAGCTGGACAGCGTATTGGGATCTGACAGCAAGGGTCCTCTTTCGGTCGCCGATCTGAAAGAACTCAAATTCCTGGATTGCGTCCTAAAGGTGAGATCCAATTACAAGCAGGGTCTCCAATGGAGGGGGTTTTTCTTATTAACTTGAGTTTCTTTTTTGAAGACTTCATTTCTATTTGACAAGAACTCTTACGTTTTAAGTTTATATATTTAAATTGTTATAATTTTACAAAATAAAATAATTTCCTTAAGCTTCCACCAAATATCTATTACTCTCTTTACAACAAATTCAATATTTTATTTTCATTACAAGCATTTATCAGGTAAAAATAATGTTACTGATTCTATTTCTATCTTTTTTAAATTTCATATGAGCTGTAGTTTTGTGATTTCATTTCGGCATAAAAGAGATTCCAGTGTATGTGTTCCTACCCATATTCATGTCTGTATATTAGATAACATTTCAAAAATACTATGCATTTCCTCATGATAGGTCGATTATCTGTATCAACACTATTACTCCCTTTTAGCACATAAAATAGACATACTATTAGAATAATATTATATATGTGTTTTCTTCGAGAATATTTTGTTTAACATTTGAACCATTTTGATAGACTTGAATATGTTGTAAAGTATTATTATTAAAATTCCTCAAAATGCTGTAGTAATGGACCTATTTCTTCGGCGTCTCTCAATGTATAATTGTGTGTATCCCTGAGGTATATTTACCGCACAGTATATAAGAGTAAACAGTGGAAACAGACATAACGAAGTTCTAAAATTTCAATTGATGAAGGTAAAAGAATGAATTAACATTTAGTCTTTTTTTCGTATCTTGTAACATATTCAGAATTATAACAAGTATTGGAAAAAAAAAGTTTTAATAGGTAGAAGTGAAAAAGTATAAATTTTAATTATTTTTAAGAAATTTGTTTTAAGAAATAATAATAAATAAAAAGCAGTTAAATGCAGTTAAAACAACAGTAATGCCTAGATTTAAATTATCTTTTTGCTTATAAATGATAATCTCCTACAGAAATTAAGCAAGAAATGAACATATATATCGAAAACGATTTAATTAATTAAGTTCTAAAATGTGATTTGAAATACGCAAAAATAGAATGAATTGACACATGACTTTTTTTTGTAGCATGTAGCAGATCAGAAATATATCAAGAATTAGGAAAAAATGTGTTATTGGTA
Source organism: Caerostris extrusa (assembly GCA_021605095.1). Taxonomy (NCBI): domain Eukaryota; kingdom Metazoa; phylum Arthropoda; class Arachnida; order Araneae; family Araneidae; genus Caerostris; species Caerostris extrusa. The sequence continues at coordinate 1,675 of BPLR01021495.1, forward strand.
GAAATGAAGCGATTATTAGAATCTTTTTTACGAAATCTGCTTAAAAAATATTAATAAATAAAAAGCTATTAAATACAGCTAAAACAATAATGCATAGATTTAAATTTCTTTCCCGATTTAAAATGGTAATTACAAAAATATAAAATTTTCAAACAAAATGAACTGCAGAGAACAGAAACGAACTACACTCAAGTGCCAAAACATTATGACCACCCCTACATTTTGCAATGAACTCGCCTGGATGAATTAGAAGGCACGTGATCAGGTGGACGTGGTATTTAACTGGAATTAAGTGGTGGTATTAATCCATGCCAAGGCGGGATGAAGCTGTGTTGCGCGCCAAAGATGGCCAACTCGTTATTGACAGGTGGTCATAATGTTTTTGGCTCTTGAGTGTAAGTATTTGACATATGTCAAAAGAAAATTACTTGTTTTGCAAGTCATAATAAAAAGTAAGGTTGTTTATAAAAATACGTCCTTAAATAAAGGAATAAATTGAACTAGTAATCGCCATTTGTGATCATTAATTTAGCTCAAAAGAAGAATAATACGATTTAAAAACGCAGAATTTGTCTGGCTATGGGAGAATCTTCCATTGCATGGCTAGAATGGGAAAGCAGACACAAGAGTCTGAGAAACTGAACTCTATAAATGCAACTGATGTAAAGAACATGAGCACGAGGAGTTCTTTTCGCTACTTCTTGAGCAGAATATTCTTAAACGTTCAGAGTTATTTTCCAAACGAAAAGGGCTTTGCCTCCCATATGTCTTCGCTCACATAAATTTTAGCATTTATGCTTTTTGATCTTCCCAAATCTTATGAAACCAGACAGAACGACCCATGAGAAGCTCGCACTCATGTGATGATTTATCATGCACTCACAAGTGAGCCGACGTCATATCACACTTTGGAGACCTCTGTTATAAATAACTGTGTGAAATATAAGCAGAGGAATTATTTGAAAACAAAAACAGTGAATGATTGATACAAGACGCAATACAAGCAGTCACATGACGCAATACAAGCAATCACAAGACGCAATACAAGCAATCACAAGACGCAATAATGATTATACAAGATGGGCACTAAAGAAGAACTGCTAACATTTTGCAATGATTTGCTATTAGTCAAAAATGTTCAAAGAGAATTCTTAATCTCAAAAAGACGTTGACGTTTAATATTGTTAAAAAATGTGTACATCATCTCATGAAAACCATGCAATTATTTAATTTAATAATGATTTTTTTTTCTTTAAAAAAAGACAAAAATCGCGACTTTTAGCCTTTTTACTTGGTTTTCAATAAATATATAATTTCACCACCTGAGCAAGCAGCTATTCTTTTAAAAATTTAAGACTTTACTTCATTACTCACATTTCTTCAGAAATTGCAATCACTACATCTTAAATAACTTCTATACCAATCTACGATGATAAATCATGTGGAGTATCAGAAGAGTGTAAAAAACAAATATGGTAAATAATCTTTGTGTTTCATTTTTTTACAGCAAAATTTAGTAATATTATTAGAGTTTCTATCTATATAATTTAATATTATATTTACGTTGCTTGAATTTGAAAAAAAAAAGGTAATAAAAGTTTTGGCGAAGAAATACTTGATACGTTTATTACAAGCTTTTCATTATATTTTAAAGGAATATTTTATGGTATGATAAATGATATTCATTACAATTATTCAGCTGTCGTATTTAATCTATCGAAATGCACAAAATTCTTTAATGAATTTTCACTGCATTGCTTACATAAATGTCTTTAAATTTTTTTGTGTCATCTCTAATTTTTTAAAATTATTGTCTCAGGAATGTTATCGACTCTATCCTCCCTCACCTTTATTTGCCAGAAAAATTTCTGAAGAAATCAGCATCTGTAAGATCTTTTTTTTTTTACTCTTCTTATTGTATAATATGAATGTATATAAACTTTCAATTTACAAAACAACATTTTAAAATTAATTTCACTACTGATTTAAGATACGTTATTATATCTTAATACTTTCATAAAGACAAATAAAATCATAAAATGCATAACCTGTTTGGTGGAAATTTAAATAAATCTTAATATTTTAAAGTTAAAAAATGAATTTTATTTTTAAGCATTCTATAACTTAATATTTTATTTAAGAAAATTTATTTTTTAACAAACGATTAAATATTGAGGTTTTCCAGGTGGCTACAAAATACCTAAGAGAACAACCGTTGTTGTGTCACCTTTCTTGGTGCACAGAGATGAAAACGTTTTTCCCGTTCCAGAAAAATTTGATCCTGAACGATTTCTACCGGAAAACAGCGCGAATATATCTGAGTGTGCGTACATTCCTTTTGCTGCGGGTCCGAGAAACTGCATTGGTAAAAGACTTGAACTAAATATTTCTACAACAGCCTTTATTTTAAAAAATAATCATTAATCAATAAAATTAATCAGCTTTCCTAGATGTATTTTTGTACAACATTAATTATAAAATATAAATATAAATATTTTTTTTTTTTATTTTTAAAAAAATTAATTAATTATATCATTAAGTTGTATTTTATTTTAATTACTAAAATAAATATTAAATAGTGTTTTAGCCTTCAATAGATTTTGAATGAAAATAGTGTAACGTATTATCTATATATATATGTGTGTGTACAGGGGATTGTCAAAATAAAGAAATACCTGTTAATAAAAGTGATATTTTTGAATGCCCTTCGTAAGCATTAAAGTATAACAATAGCTAAAAAAATGTTAAATAGAAATGCATATATTCTGGTATTATGTGGTAGATTTATTGGAGTTCTCTAAGTCTTGGATTTATTTCAAACGTATCAGATTCGTATCGAATTTCAGATTTTCAAAGAGGCCATATAGTAGGAGCTCGTCGAGATGGAGCAAGTGTAACCGAAATATCCCAACTTTTATGCGTTTGCTAGAAGTGCGGTGTTTAAAGTCATGACAGCAGAAACAAAGCGGGACAAGACAAACTCGGCAAGGCAAAAGAGTGGACGGAAAGAGAAGCTCAGTGAAAAAGAGACTGACGGCCATTGATGGGATTGGGATTGTGATGTCTCAAAAAGCGAAAAAATGCAGAAGTGACCGCAGAGCTCAATCAGCATCTGGATTCTCCAGTGTCAATCATTAGAGTTAGAAGGCACCTTCATAAACAGGACATTTACGCCAGAGCAGCAATTCCGAAGCCACTTGTAACAGGTGTTAATGAAAGACATCGTCTACAGTAGTGCCACACTCATCAAACCATATTGCTTTCTTCCACTCATCAACCTGGTCGGTTGATATGTGGAAGAAAGTAAGTAATATGGTCGGACTAATCGTCTTTCACACTTTTCCCTACAACAGGACTAGTGTACGATTGGCGGACACCTGCACAAGAGTATGATCATGATTGTCTCCTTCGAACTGTCAAGCATGGAGGTGGATCTGTCATGATATGGGTAGCCGTGTCGTGGTTTTCTGCTGGACCAATTGTAACCCTGAAAGGAAGGATCTCTGAGGGAGAAGTATAGAGAAACTTTAGCTGACCAGGTCCATCCTGTGATGCAAACTTTGTTTTCTTGCAGGAGATGGAATTTTCTAGAATGATAATGCACCCATCCATGCAGCGGTACTCACGCAATCATGGTTTGATAAACACGAGGATGAAGTTAAATATCTACCTTGGCCCGCACTCTCACCCGACCTTAATATCATTGAACCGTTATGGTCTATTTTAGAGCGTCCAATACGGAATCCACATCTTCCACCGGCATCTCTCCCTGATCTTTCACAATATCTCCATGAAAAATAGTACAATATTCCTCTAAACATTATTCAGCACACCACCATTCACACCAAGCTGTATTACATGCCAAAGGCGATGGTCTTAATACTAATTGGTACCACATTAATAAAGGATTATTTATAAATCTATTGTCTTTGCATTATTTTGTAAACCCCTGTATAAGGACAGATTATAAATAACCAATATTTTTTTCTGAATTTACTACATTAATACAAGTATATAAATATTTATTTATTTTTTTTTCCAATTAATTTAATAAGAAAAATTAATTTAACTAAAATAATTGTTAAATAGTATTTCAGCCTTCGATGAATTTCGGATGAAAATAGTGTAATATAAAAAATATGTGTAAGTTAAGATAATAAATAACAAATATTTTTATCTGCATTGCACGACTCTGATCTATTCTCCGTCAACCGAGGTAGTTCACAAAAGCAATATTATATATTTGAGTAATATTATTCACATAAGCATGACGAATTATAGATAAAAATGCGTTTCATATAATGTCCCCTTCATGCGATTTGATGGCGAAAAAACAGAATTTGAATTACAGTAATTTCAAATTTTCACGTAATCACCGTGTAACAGGTAAGGAAAATTCACGATTGCAAGGATGTAAAGCAAATAATAATGAAAAAATCTCGTCCTTGATTCTTCTCCGATGATGATCATCCTCTCCATAAATCTTTATTTTTTAAAACATTTCGATAAAATCCATGCCTTTTTTTTTTTTTCGTGTTTTTATTATTATTATTATTGTTATTATTTTTGAAGACAATTATTTTTCTTTTTTGCACAGGACGCGTCTTTGCTGAAATGGAAGTGAAAGTCCTGGTATGCCACATTCTGAGAAACTTCTCCCTTCACTCGCTGGACTCGAGGGACCAAGTGCTTCCCATCCCCAAAATCACTCTCTAATCGTCTCAACCCGCCCGAATCAAGTTTCGACGCAGACAACAGTGAATGATCTTTGAATTGTCCATTCAAGAACTAAATTATTTGATTTGCTTATTACACTTTTTGTTGTCGTTCCACCAACACGTTTTGTTGTCATTTTTTTCTTTAAATAAATACATTTGACATCAATTACGATGCATGTTTTATAAATTGTGCAATCAATTGTTGTGGATAACGTAGTTTCTTCCGTATACATTAATTTGTAGTTCCGAAAATTCTTGACTTCTGTTACTTTCCATTTATTGTTGTATATAATATAAATCTGTAGAGCATGGTAAAAATATATACATCAAATTTTTTTTATATCTGAAATATGAAAATAAATGATGCCATATGATGAGCGGACGAAGGGTACTGATGCTAACAATATATTATATATATTATATTTTATATATACACTGAAGTGACAAAATCATGGGATAACAATATGCAAATTTTCAGATGGCAGTACCATCACGTAGAACAAGTATAAATGCGCAGTGCTTTCGCAGAGCTTTCATTTCTGTTCAAGTTATTCATGTGAAGAGGTTTTGACGTGATGATGACCGCACGACGGGAATTAACAGACTTTGAACGCGGAATGTTAGTTGGAGCTAGACGCATGGGTCATGCCATTTCGGAAATCGTTAGGGAATTCAACATTCCCAGATCCACTGTGTCAAGAGTGTGCCGAGAGTATGAAATTTCAGGCATAACATCCCACCATGGACAGCGCAGTGGTCAACCGCCTGCACTTAACGACCGAGACCGGCGACGTCTGCAAGAGTCGTAAATTCTAACAGACAAGCAACACTGCGTCAAATAACCGCAGAAATCAGTGTGGGACGTACAAGGGACTTGTCTGTTAGAACTGTGAGGAGAAATTTGGCTTTCTTGGGCTATTCCAGCAGAAGACCGACTCGAGTGCCTTTACTGACACAACGACATCGCTTGCAGCGACTCTCGTGGGCACGTGAGCATATCGGTTGGTCCCTAGATGAATGGAAAACCGTGGCCTGGTCCGATGAGTCACCATTTCAGTTGGTAAGAGCTGATGGTATTGTTCGAGTGTGGCGCAGACCCCACGAAGCCATGGACCCAAACTGTCAGCGAGGCACTGTTCAAGCTGGTGGTGGCTCCGTAATGGTGTGGGCTGTTTTTTCATGGCATGGACTTGGTCCTCTGGTGCGATTGGACCGAACATTGACTGGAAATGCTTATATTCAGCTACTTGAGATCACTTGCAGCCATTCATGGACTTCTTGTACCCAAACAACGATGGGATTTTTATGGATGACAATGCGCCATGTCACCGGACCACAACTGTTCGCGATTGGTTTGAAGAACATTCTGGACAATTCCAACGAATGATCTGGCCACCTAGATCGCCCGACATGAATCCCATCGAGCATTTATGGGACATCATCGAGGGGTCTGTTCGTGCCCAAAATCCTGCACCATCAACGCTTTTTCACAATTATGGACGTCTATCGAGACAGCAGGGCTCAATATTCCTGCAGAAGACTTGTTGAGTATGCCACGTCGAGTTGCTGCACTTCGCCGGGCGAAAGTAGGGCCGACACGATATTAAGAGGTATCCCATGACTTTTGTCACTTCAGTGTATAACAATATAATATATATATAACGATATATTTTTGATATTATATATTATATTATTATTATAGATGTACTAACTACGATGCCTCCAAACACATCAACGGTTACCGTCAACTCAAATAAACAGATCTCCCTTGTTTCCTCTCTATCAGAATCGAATCCCACTGATGGATGCAGCACACAAATTAACAAAATATTTGTAAAGTTTTCAAGTAATTTTAAAAATCAGTTTCAGATCTTCAAATTTGAAATGGAAATGACTTCAATTTACATATACATATCCCAAATGTGGCGTTCTGTATATTTTTAAAATAATTTTTTATTGTATTTTCAATGAAATTTATGATTTTATGAACAAAAACATTTACATAAAATTACTTTATCTTTTACTATAACGCAGTGTTTTACTTGACCTTTGGGAATCATTTACCAATACTGTAAACTAAATATTAGAATTTAAAATATATATATATTAAAAAAATCCTTAAAGCTTAAGCTTTAAGCAAATGTAAGCTTTTATTGTTTTATTTATCATTAGAAATAACATGGCACTTTTAATCAACCGTATGCTTTTCATCTCTTTAAAGAGATGCTGTGTCTATTTGAAACTATGAAATTTATGTTTTTTTTCAAATGAAAAGTAGATGCTTTAATAATTTTTCGAAATTTTTTTTTCATTCAATATAGGCTATTATTTTGGATAATTTGACTAGTATGAAATAGTTATGTTAGTTGTGTTGCCATATGACCGTCTCCGACTTCGCTGTTATTAGTGGACAAACAGCCCAATACAGTAAAGAACGACAAAAGCAATCACTAAAGCCATTGTAAGTAACTCAAAAAAAGGCAAACGGTTAAGAACTATAGGGCATATGCTTAGATACTCTCCAGATGAGGGCCCACCATGGTCTCAAGGGGCCAAAAACAAAAGAAAAGCGTTACAGAATATGCCACAAAGCGCATGATCATTTAAATCTATTTGATACCCCTATTATCTCAATCCTTACAGACATTTCATTATGAGTAACTCATATAACATTTAAATAGGCCAAACCAAATTATTCTACATATTTAGAGATATCATTTTCATCCACTTATTGTATTAACAAATCATCTTTCAAAATTCCTTTTCCTTAATTTTCCAGGCAACTCAAAAGATTTTTTAAGAAATTAAAGTCTAAAATAGAAGTTTCAGAATAGCACTGCATTTTTAAAAATTTGTATCTGATTGAATTTTTTTAAGACTGTAAATTTCGTTCCTTTAATTAGAGTATAAAAAAGCGAGTTCAGTTCTCTTCCTTCAAGTAAAAAATTGTGCAATCTCTATTGTGCTAATACATATTAGGGTTCTACTTATACTTATGTAGGCCACGAACAGCTCTAGGATAGTAGGGGTGCTGCTTTCTGTGAGGGGTTTCAGAAACATCCATTATCTTATATGAGTATTGAAGGTCAGAAAACAACTAAAACACCCCCAGTCAATTTGGCTGTCGATGGAAACACACATGTTGCCATAGTCGCATTGATGATTTTCTGAAGTTTATTCCAGTATCTTGAAGTGGTCCCTGAAGCGGAAATCTAAATTTATTGAAAATGAATTTTTTTATTTCGGAGAAATCACTAAGTTATAGACATTTAAAAAAGTATTCGTTTTTAAATTAAAGTAAAAAAGATCTTCAAATCATACTTCGACCCTTTTTGTCAATTAACCTGCTCCAATCATTCCCCTTTACATCATGGTTGCCCTATATGGTCATGCAATATACAGATGTTTTTAAAAAATAATCAATCATATCAGAATAAATGTCTCTCTGCAATAGTCAATGCTCCTTAGTTTGTAGAATGTAAAAAAAAAACATAAAGATCTAAAATTGACCTCATTTCGAAATATTTTTAATTTTATTATTTGTTTCACAAAAATGCCGTAAAGATTCAAAGCGAATTGGTCCAAGTTGTATCAGCATGCGACACTGCTGTAAAGAGTTCACAGAAACATCCACGAGCGATTTTTATCCCATAAATTCGATTATCTCCCCTCCCAGGATTCAAAAGACGAACATTCCAAAGCCACATTTTTGAAAATTCGCTATGTTCGCAGATGACACAGCTATAATTTCCCAGCACAAAACACCAAACTCCGTCGTTGCTCTTTTTAACAGTTACATACTTAGATTTGAAAATTGATTGATTACCTGAAAAATTAAAGTTAATCCTTCACAAAGTGCTTGTCTTCTGTTTACTAGGAAGCGCAACGTTGGATCCCTTTTTAATGTCGCTCGTTTTGGCTAACCAGTCCCCCTGAGTCACTGAGTATATGTACATGTGTATAGTTTTAGTAAACAACTCCACAGAGATCTTGATCTCGATCCTATCATGGATTTTATTGTCAAAATTTCTAAATCTTTTCATTCAAAATGCCCTCAGATCCTCAAATGAGTGATTAGACAAATACCTGTGTATTATCCAGGTGTAGCGAGCTTAAAAAGACCCAGAGCCATTTACGACACCGCCTGGGAGTCTTTCCCGGCATTGAAAAACATCGGGGAATTTATTCCTCGTCGGTTAATTCAAATGCTGTGGATTATTTTTCAAGATAAAAGGCCAATTCCGTAATCTACTTTTATCAAGAGATTATGATAAGGATTGAAACCAAGGACAACATAATGAAAAGAACATAATGAAAAGAACAATACACATAATTTTCAACGTAATAAACTCTATTAGTAGTCCATATAATACACTCATGTCCATAAATTAAAGATAATTCAGAATCACACAGAAATTGAACGCTAAAATAAAAATTTCACCTGTAGAATTATCACACACATCTTGAAGAAGAATATGCAAATTACAGGAAACCACCAGATGGCGCGGATAGTACGTCACAAAGACGAGTGTAAAGAGAGGGGTATATCAGGAATGGTGGCAAAGAAGTAAAATTGTTCACAAGCGCTTTAAGCGCCTTTCAGTGCAATAACCGCATAGTTATGGCACAAAGGAAGCATTTGGATGATTTTTTACGTGGTAGAATTATCGGACGACTGGAATGTGGACGAACCCAGCCGGAAGTATCCGAGGAACTTGGAATCGCCCAGAGTGTCATCTCAGGCTTTGGCAACGATTCCAAGATGATGGTAATGTGAGTAGATATTACAGCACAGGTCGCCCCGAGTTACAACGCCGAATGAGGACCGGTATTTAGCAGTTACTGCCAAAAGAAACAGACGGAGCACAACATCAGACCTGTCTCGTCAGCTCTCTTCAGCTACCGGTATGACAGTTTCAAGGCAGACCGAGTACAGACGCTTAGGGCACATTGGCCTATATGCTCGTAGACCTGTCAAATGTGTTCCACTTACCGCAACTCACTGTCGCCTGCGATTAACCTGGAGTAGAGAACATGCATTGTGGATACCGCAACAGTGGTCTTGAGTGATGTTTTCGACGAGTCCAGGTTTAGTTTGCAGTCTGATTCTCGCCGGATTTTCATATGGAGAGCGCCAGGTACCCGTTACCACCAAGAGAACACCATTGAACGACACCGTTACGGTGGTGCAGGATGGCTCGTTTGGGGAGGAATTATTCTTGGTTCCAGAACTGACCTGCATGTTCAGAGTGTAACGACGCCATGGGTGCTGAATTTCTGTTTATGGATGACAACGCCTGTCCTCACCATGCAAACATTGTAGACGAATGCCTTCAATTGGAGGATATCACCCGTATGGATTAGCCAGCATACTCACCGGACTTGAATCCAATAGTGCATGTGGGGATAGGCTTGGCCGACGAATTGCAGCCTGTCAGCCCCCTCCCACCTGTCAACCCGGAACTTCGGAGGACATTGCTTGGTAAGTGGTGTAATATTCCCCAAGATCAGATTGGTAATTTGATACTTAGCATGCATAGGAGATGTGAGGCCTGTATTGCATCGTCCGGGAGACATACTCCATATTAACCATCATACTAACCATGCTATACTGTTTTTGTAAATAGGTTCTTTTTGAAATTTGGTCAGGAGTATAAATCTCAATTTTATCATTATGTCAAACATATAGCATCTTTTTTTGCTCTTTACCTTTTGTTTAATAAATAGACTTTACAAATAAGTCAAATTTGTTTTGCTTCTGTCTCTTTTTTCTTTGCCTGAACTTCGTTATCCTTAATTTATGGAAAAGAGTGTATAAGTCAAATATTAAAAGGACAATCTTAATGTTTTTTTTGTTGTTACAAGCATTTTACAGTTAAATTCCATGTAAATAAAATTTTTAAAAAATCATTCTTTAAAAATCTATATTCATAAATATTTTGTATCAGTGACTTAAAAACTCAGTAATTGAGCTGAATTGCATCAGTGAATTACAAAAATTACAAAAAGTTTTATCAAATTTATCAGTCAATTACATTAAAGTTTAAAACTTGAAATTACTTAAATAATAATTTTTCATAAAATATTTTAAGAATTCTCCCAATTATTTTTAATACCATGTATTTCTAAAAACATTTTTGTTTGCTTCGATAATTTATTTAAAAAAAAAAAATATTATTTATTATAAAATTATTGTATAGATATTAATGTAATATTTATTTTTCGATAACAACTACCTTATTATTGAAAGGAATTAATCAATTTAGCTAATGAAAATCAAAAAACATAAAATAAATTACATCATTCAGGGTTTTTAAAAGTTTTATTATAGAAAGTTTATTATATAATATTGCTTATAAATTGTTTTAAAACACCTGGAGAAATTCAAAATTTCGCTATTAGTTTGGGTAACTTTAATATTAACATTAATATAATAAACTCACTTTGATCATATATGTTTAAAGTTCCATCATTTTGATTTTTGTTTCAAATTTTGCTAGGATATATACTTTAAATGGTCCAGTATATTTATTCTTTATTTTTTATTAGAGTTATAAGATATAACAAAATTGCATGAACATAAACCGAAATACTGGTGAATCTGCCATTTTTTTAATATTGGAATTCCGCTTCTTTGTTGCCAAAATCAATGTAAAGTTTTAACCTTTTATTTTAATTTATGCGACGTATTTTAAACCAATTTATTGATAATCCTACATCTGATATTTTTGCTAATCGAATGTATGTAGAAAAAATGTGCCAAGAATATTTCTTTTCACTGGTGTGGTAAAGAATTTACTCATATGTTGTTCAAATTTAAACTTTTAATAGTAATTTTTATCCTACTAATATATTTAATTCAATTTATTAGGATCCTACATCTGTGACAGATTTGCTGATAATCAAATATATGTAGAGGAATGTGCCAAAAGAGTATTTCTTTTTACTGGTGTCACAAACATTTACTCATATATTGTAGAAATTTAAAATTTTCAATAATAATTTTAACCTATCAATATATTTTAAGCCAATTTATTGAAACCTGTGATATATTTGCTAATAATCAAATGTGAGCAAAAAAAAAATGTGCCAAGAGTATTTCTTTTTACTGGTATGCCCAACATTTACTCATATATTGTTAAAATTTAAATTTGTCAATAATAATTTTATCTTCTTATTATATTTTAAGCCAATTTTTGAATATCCTACGCCTGTGATCTTTTTGTTGGCAATTGAATGTTTGCTGATAAAAAGTGCTGAAGAGTCATTTAAAGCCAATATATTATTTCTTAGTGGTTTTCTATAAATTTGTAATGTCATTGTACAACGAATGATGATTTTTGTGAAAATTAAAAACGCACAATTAACACAACTTATTTCAAATATAGCGTATAACGTCGGTCTTTACTCTGGTTTATGAGAAAATTACAATCTTGTTTAACATTTATAATTTTTTTTTTATAATTTTTAGTGGTAAAACTAGCTATAAATCGATTTAATTTGAAGCATAAGAAGTTAAATATAAAAATAACATCCTTTGATAATAAGTAGATAAAAATGTCTGAATAAGATTAAATCATATTGGCCTGTGAATTGATTTTCAAGATTATATATTAAATACACATCGTGAATTAATGATAAATATATGAAATATATACCATGCTTTATCAATGATGATGGGAAGAGCATATGTTCATCATCATCATCAAAATTAACTTTTTTAAAATATAAAGTGGTATGCTAATTAATCAAAGTCTTAAAACATTTCATGGATTATATTTTTAAAAAAAAAAAGTGGAGAATATATTGTAAGAACCTTAAAAATGAATTTCATAAATTTTAAAGTTTTAAAACTGCAAATAGGTTGAAGTTGAATGGAGATCTATTAGTTGATGGTTCAAATATCATTTTAATTCATTAAAATAAAAATGGAAAAAAAAAAAAATATATTAATTGTTTGGAATAGGTTGATATTTTTTTTTTAAATATCTCTAAAATTGATAAGAACTTGTAGAAAATTTATCATATCGGAGAAAAAAACACAGCATGACGCCTTCTTCAGTAAAAAAAAAAAACGAATAAATAAGTACACAAAATTATTCAAACAAACTCAGAACTGTTTTAGTCTTATGAATATTTTTGTGTATTTATTTACTCATTTTTTCTGGTAAAAAATTGCGCAAAAAAAAAAAAAAAAAAAAAAAAAATATTAGCAAAATAATTTGACAAAAAACTGTATTTTTTTTTTAAATTTTTTATTTTGCTTAATTATTCATGATTAAAAAAGAATATGTAAATCGTATCACAATGATTTTCTTAAATGTAGACAAAAGTCTTTACACTGTAGTCTTTGCTCGATCTTCTTTTACAGTTATTATTATTATGTGCAGTTATCCAAGCATTCCTCTTCAGAACGATATCTGTTTCCGTTGCCTTGACAACCACCATAAACAAACTCGTTGCATTTTTCCTGTCTTTGGATCATAATTCCAACTGGGAAAATATGCTCTACACATTCTGTCTCTGGCGGATCTTCACAATTTTTTTCTCCATATCTGAGTTAAAAAATCATAGAATTGTTATGTATAAAATAAGTAAACACATTGTTTCTATAAAAAATTTTAGACTGCATTTGTATTAAATCAAAATTTAAATAAAAGCAAGTTTTGATGCGACCACGTCCCAAAGAAAAATTTTACATAATATTTTATGGAATTTTTTTATGCTTTTGTTAAATTAGGTTTACAGCATTGGCAAAATTAAAAAATAAAAATATATACAGGAATTCCCTTTGTTAAAATTTGGTAAATTGAAGAAAATTTTTTTTTCTTTTCATAAAGAATATATAAAAATAAAACAATTTCTAATGATTCTGTAAAAGCTGAAATTTTTTTTTCGAAGACTAAATGTCTTACAAATATTTATTTATCAAAAAATATCTGATTTTTCCGAGAAAATCGCAATTTGAACGTGATCAGTTACGTTAAAAAAATGTTTCGTAGGTTTAAATGATTGGATATTCTTTTAAATAATAAATTTCAAAACTTACTATTCCTGTTTTCATTACAATTTTGTTGAAAATTGATAAATATATAAAATTTACTGTTAATTTATTTACTGTTCTTATTTGAGGAAAAATTTTATTTCAACAAATCAGATAAAAAAATTGAACTACAATTTGAACGTATTTGATTCAATAGTTAAATCTGGAGTACAATTTGAATCAGATGTCGATTACATTAATTGGTTTGAGGTAAGAGGAAATAATTATTATTGGGTATTTTATCAAATCAGATTAAATCTGTAGAAATCGTGTTATTACATTACTTTAAAAGAAAAGGATAAAAATTTAATTCATGTGTTGATAGTACAACTACTATTGTCATAGTTATTAAACTATCAATATACAGGAATCAATTTTTATACCAATTTGTTCCAATATAGTATTGGCTTTTTTCATTTAAACCAATTATTTTTCGTAAAACAACATATTAATTTGTGGACTTTTGTTTACAAATCTGACTGCTAAAAATTTTAAAAAATATTAGCATTAAATTAGTATTTAATCAAATGATATAAAAAACATATTAATAAATTTTTCATGAAATTTGAAAAAAAAAAAATAGAAAATAAAAAAAAAATAAATAAAGCATTTGTTTGAAAAAAAAAAAAAAAAAAATATTCATAATTCTTAGAGTATTTGATAATTTCTTGAATAAGTAATTAACAAAATGACATAGAAAAAAAGTAAAAGACATACATTCAAAAGGCAAAACATTATGACCACCTGTCAATAACACGATTATTGGCCCACTTTTGGCGCGCAACACAGCTTCAACCCGCCTTGGCATGGATGCCACAAGTCTTGGTAGATGGCCGGAGACAGATTGTACCAGATGTTTATGCAACGGTCGCAAATCGAGATATTGCGAATTGGTGGTCTTTGAACTCTGAGCTACCGTCCCAGGATATCCCAAATGTGTTCTATCAGTTGGGATCCGGTGAGTTAGGCGGCCAGGACATTAACTGGAATTCAGCATCATGTTTCTGGAACCACTCCAACACAATTTTAGCCTTGTGACAAGGGGCGTTGTCCTGCTGGAACATTCCATTTCCAGCTGGAAAAAGCAGATGGCCGTGTAATGGAGCAACTGGTCCGCTATGATGTTCAGATACCCTGTAGCATTCATGGTCTGCTCTACCACACCCACGGGTCCCAGAGACGCCCAAAAGAGAACGTCCCCCAAAGCATAATACCGCCATCACCGGCCTGTATATGACCTACTGTACATTGGGGAGCAACTGTTCGCCTGGAAGACGGCGTATCCTGACGCGGCCATCGGCGTGATGAATGCAGAAACCGTGATTCATCTGACCAGTCAGCTCTCTCCCACTGATCCATGGACCAGTCCCGATGTTTCGGGCCCAGCGCAGGCGCAGTTGGCGATGACGCTTGGTCAGCGAAGACACACGAGTGGGACGTTTGCTGCGTAGCCCCATATCCAACAGTGTCAGCTGAACAGTGTGCTCCAATGCTGTTCTACTTATCCCTACATTGTATTGGGCTGTCAGCTGAGCCACTGTCTGGCTCAGTTTTGCTTCACCATGAGGAGACAGTCTCCGACGACCTTTTCTTTGATAGCGTGTGGACGTCCAACACCATGTTGTCTACTGCTGGTTTCACCGTCATTCATCCACTTTGCATAAGTACTAACAACTGTAGATCGCAAACAACCCACGAGAACGGTTTCGGAAATACTTGTTCGAGCCTTCGAGCCATTACAATCTGCCCTCTATCAAAGTCCCTTAGATCCTCAGCCTTTCCATCACACACAGAAGTAAGTGAAAGAAGAATGATTCTTCTGACTCTCCAGCAGCAGTTAAATACCACTTCCACCTGATCACGTGCCTTCGACGTCATCCAGGCGAGTTCATTGCAAAATGTAGGGGTGGTCATAATGTTTTGGTTCTTGAGTTTATTAACAAACTTTAAACTCAGATAATCAATACAAGACAGTTTTTCGTGTGTTAACTGTCATCAATACGTAGATTGAAAAAATGATTTAATACTTACCTTAAAAGATACATAATTTCAATATTTCATATTAATTAATAATTTTATAAGAATGATCATTTTAAAGATTAGTGTTGGTGCCAACATCAAATCTAAATAGATTTTGATTAATGAAATATAAGTTTTTCCTTTTAAATTTACGGTTTACAATTTTACTTTTTTTGAGATTCAAGATTTCCAAATCATAGCATAGCATAAAGTAGTTGTATTTTTATCTTTTCTTTTTAAAGCAATGAAGTAACATGTGCTCAAGATTTAACTATTGTGATCAAATGATTTCAAATTGTGGGAACATGCAATGGCAAATTACAGCAACGAATGGTGTATTGACATTTTTAAGATATTTTGATAGTTTAATAACTATCAAAATAGTAGTTATATTTTTAATACATGAATTAACAATTTATCCTTTTTTTTAAAAAGCAATGATTTACAGATTAAATCTTCTGATTTATCGATAATAATTAATATATTCTCTTATATCTCAAACAAATCAATATAATCAATCTCTGATTCAACTTACAGGTACTCAGAATTATTTTAAATATAAACTTTAATAAATGTAACATTAAAATACAAAATTGAAAATTAAATAGTTGGAAACAAACTTGCCTTCACTATCAGCGAATGTGATCCCAGGAAGGTCACACACAGAAAAAAATTAAACTCCTCATATTGTCTAAATTCAGGTGCTTAAAGTTTGTGAGACTTCTTGGATTCCTGATATCCTTATTTATGGTAACAAAAGCAGCCAAGCATTAGGAATATCAAACAATGCATACTTTATTTCACAATATATTGCCGGCATTCTTTTAATCGGGATGACATTCATTTTTATTTATTTCTTGGAGACATAATACAATGAGTTGTCTACATAGAAAGAGCGTCTCGTCTGTCAGTAAATTATATTCAAATAAAAAACCACATCATATTCAAATAAAAGAAGCCGAGGTTAATAAGTAATTCATTTAAAATTATGAATAAGAAAACTTTTAAAATACATGTACTCGAACGTTGCAGTATGTTTGCTTTTACACAATTTATTCTCCAGTCTTAGAATTTATGAATATCATTTACTTTATTTGAAGGTTATTCTGATGAGTCAACATATTAGATGTCTTTTTGTAATATATGCAGTTGATCACGAAATCTTTGTTTACTCATTTTCAAATATTTCACGAAGCCTTTGTTTAATTTAAAACATTTTGCAGAAAGAAAGTCTTGATTTTTAGAAGCTACTTTACAAGATAATATATCTACAAGTTACTTTCAATTTATAAAGGTTTCGTAAAACCAGATATTAATATTATTATTCTTCTTGGCTATCAATTTTTGTAACATGTACCCTTTTTAACTCAGTAAATATATATATCAGATTTTTTTGATGTATTTATTTGTATTTTGTTGATATTTTCAATTTGTTAAACAAACATGAGTTGTTTAAGCAAATACATTGAAATTCTTTATTGCTAAGGCAAACATATTAAACTTACTCTTCTATCTTAAAATTTATAAATAGTTTTTGTAAAAATATTTTTCTCCTATCTTAAAAAATTTATAAATTATATTACTCTCCCATCTTAAATTTTATAAATATTATTTTTCTTTTATTTTACAAGTTATAAATATTTATAACATACTTTAATATTAATTTAGAAATTAAAAATTGATATCAAAATAATAATAATTTTAAATAAATAAATTTAAAGTTCATTAACATAAAATAAATCAATGCATATCTTTTTCAATTTAATACTAACAAAAAGCAAAAAAAAAAAAATTCTGAATAATTTTTAAATCGAAAAAAATTATTGATTGGAAACCATGATTTTTACATATTTTCTTTTTAAGAACATTGTTTTACAGAAAATTACCTAACATGTATTGTTTATTAGAGATTTAAAAAAAAAGCAACACAATTTATTATTAGTAGTAATATATAATTAATTAGATTTCAATTTTAACATCAAAATTATCAATATAAATGCTTTCGAACAGATATATTAAAAGTTCTATCATTTATATTTGTTTGAAATTTGATAGTAACCTAAAAACTGATATTTTAAAAAGGAAATATATGTTAACTGTCTCCTGACAGTTAACATATATTTCCCTTTTTTAAACCATCACTTTTCTCATAATTTTATCACTATCACTATTCTCATAATTTTCCTTTTTTTTTGCCACAGTTCTTCTAGGGCATAAAAAGTGTCAAAACATTTTCAGAAAAATTATAAACCTGCTTCCATTTAGTATTAGAAAATTTTGCCTCGTATTTTTAAACCAAATTATGAAATGAGAATTTAGCCTTTCTTAACTTTATCATATAAGTTAAATCATTTTATTAATGTTCCTGCATATGTAATATTTTTGCTGGTAAAAGAATTTCTAATTATTTTTAGGAAAAAGTGTCCCAATCAGAATAGTTTTTTAATTCTTTTTAATTTAATATCTGTAGTTCTGTAAGCCTATTTGTAGATTTAATTTGAAGTAAAAAAAAATATTTACGAACTACGTACTTTCTTTTAACTTGTTAAGTAATTCTGAAAATGTATTACCTGTGAATAATGCATTTGTAAACTAAATATAGAATAAATATCATAAATTCATGGCATATAAAACACACTTTTAATTACTCAAAGATTGATGTTTTATAATATATCTTGTGACGATATTTAAAATATATGTATTTACAATTTAATTATAAAGAAACTAATGAGACAAACACAACACCATTTCGTATGCAAACTATATAGATTTCAAACTACCATAGAAAAATTATCTGCTTGTTCCATGCCAATGTAAAGTTTTTTAATAAAAATTGTAGAGGGACAAAATACTAACCTAAATACAAACTGGCTGAAATCAACAAATCAATAACAATCAATACTAGCTGATCAATCAACAAATGTTAGTCATGCTAACGAATGTTAACCATATGCTATATTATTTTTTGCAGCAATAAAATAATCTTAAATTTCAGAAATTCTTGTCCCACAATTAGTGGGTAGTGGACTACACATATGAATCTTTGCAAGGGCATGAGAAGGACATATGCATCTTTGAAAGGGCTTAAGATCATGTTCACACTAAGAGGCCAGATGGATGCATTTCAAAGGAAAAAATATTTGGCCAAGTTGTGTTGACTTAAGAAGATCTGTAAATGTTTTCAAAATTTGATGAATATCTGAGAAAGAAAGATATCAATCAACAAATGTTAGTCATTGATCAATAGCACTTCAATCACTCACAGATTCCTGCTCTAGTCATGCAAGGTGCTTCACTGTGACTCAAGAGTGTTTGTTCCTCGGCAGAATGGGTGATGTACTTTGGAAGTTTACTCTGGTAGGGTCACCTAAGACATGACGTTCCACTATGTCCAGCTAAGGCTAGTGAACTGACTCAGAATTCTACCTTTGGTGCTTTGTAATACTTAAATACGCCTCAATTATTTCTATTAAACACTCCTCAATTATTTCTATTAAATACGCCTCGATTATTTCTATTAAATAACCTCAATTACTAACTTTAATAAATATGTTACAATCTTTTTTTTTGTGTATATGTTCTTCTTTTTTAAATTTATTATGATTAAATAAATATTAATAATTTTTCTATAATTAAATATGCATCTAAATTTTTTTTATTTAATGCATACATTTTATATAAAAGAAAAATTCTCTGATCATTATTTTACAAATGTATTTATCGTTTAAAATTGATTTTAGTGGTCCGCAGTATTTAAAATGATGAATTTAATGGCATGCTAGGTCAGAAAGATTGCTTACCGTTGACTTAAACTATG
Source organism: Caerostris extrusa (assembly GCA_021605095.1). Classification (NCBI taxonomy): domain Eukaryota; kingdom Metazoa; phylum Arthropoda; class Arachnida; order Araneae; family Araneidae; genus Caerostris; species Caerostris extrusa. The sequence goes on from BPLR01021495.1 coordinate 21,272, forward strand.
GCGAATCGATTTATAAAAAAAAAATTGTAATTTACATTTTCTTCACCGGGCTGTTTTTGGATAATATCAAAGGCATAAATAAAAAAAACATTTTTTTACGTAATTGAAAATCATTTAAGGGATATTTTAACACTGAAAGTTTTTTATCAATGAGATTTCATTTTTTTTTTTTTTTACAGTTAATTGATTTTTGATATATTTTTAATTCCCATCACAATTCAGAAGTCATATTTTTAGCTTTGTTTCTTTCATGTCCTTTTTAATTTACAAACTGTGTTTTTCAACATGTGCATTATTTGCACTGTTGTGAAAATATTTTTATTTTTCATGCAGTAAATGTTAATTAGAAACATAATCATGCTGAAATTTCCACATCAAAGGACGATCGTAACTGATGAAAGCGTCAATCGAAACAGCGATTCTATTTGATATAAAAATTTGTAATGCATTAGTCAAATGTTTATGTTAAAAAATTAACTAATCAAGTAAAGTGTTCCTTTGTTTTAAGTTTTTATATCTATTTTACTTTACTGTCAAAATCAGCATGCTGCTTCACTTTTGTTCCTGAAGTTGAAAATGTTATGATACAATGTACACAGAATGGTGTTACATTTGTACCAGAACATTGTTTATAATTGAGTTCTAAACACCTATACTTAACTTTGGCACATTTATTATCACAGAGTATTTATATAGAGAAAAAATGATCGTTTTTTAAATCTTTATATCTTAAGCCCGTTAAAAAATCATGCACAGTGGTAGTTTTTTTTTTTTTTTTTGTTTATTGTAGAGCTTACATTATATTGGTCATAATCAATCCGAGCCAATTATTCCTTTAAATATTTAAAACAATTTAAATAAATAAATAAATATTTGAATTCTTCATTATTATATTCTTTCATTTAACAATTAGTTATTGATGAAAAATTTGTGCAAATTAACGTTGATATTTATTTTTCATAAAACTCTTTTCTACATCATTACAAAAAAACATTTTTATGAGAAATTATTTACACTTCTGATTTCAGCACTCTTTCAATTTATATATTTTACAATATTTCAGCACTATTTCTATTCACATATATTATCTATTTAAAATTTTACAATCTATTTTACAATATTTCTCTGTTATTATTTTTATTTTAACACTAAGCTGGAAAACTTTTACATCCTGAAAAAAGAAAAAGTATAAATTTAGATTATTGAAGACCAGAGTTCATTAAATAATTAAAATCACGATTTTTAATTTATTTGCCAGTTTACTACCTGTTTATTTTTAAGTTATTTAACAATTTTAAAAGTGTAGTATCTGCATTAATTTAAAAGATATCCTTGAAACCTAAATTTGTTTTAAATATTTAATATATGTATTTATCTCTCTCTCTCTCTCTCTCTATATATATATATATATCGTCTAGAAATAACAGCACTAAATTAACAGGTAGTAAAGTTATAGTAGAATAGCTGAAGATAGGTAAAAGAAAATGATGTATATTAGTCACAAAGGTGCTGTATGCGTAATACATTAAATATTATGTGTTATTAATACTAGAATAGCATCCATATAAACTCTTTTTTTAGCTAAGACAAAAGATAGCTTTTGATAAGCCTCAGTGCTGAGAAACGTCTCTCAAAACTCACTTGGTTTGCTTGCCAGGCAGTAACTGTCATTGCTACTTATCGTGTTATTCAAGGTTGCAATTGAATTGACTGGTTAACTTTTTGCTTTGACGTTAATTTTCAAAATTTTTAAAAATAAGAACTATTTTTATAAAATACTATAATTTAAAAAAAATTTTATTACTATAACAATAGAAAAATAGTATTTTTTTATATTTATTGCTTTATTTATAAAATATATTCCGCTATAGGACATTGTAACATTTTAAGCATTAAATGAAAAAAAATGTATCATATGAAAGGTTTTTTTATAAAATTTAACAACATATCTATTTAAATTTAATGTAAAACAAGACATAAAAATCATTTGTCTATAATAAAACATTTATTATTTTTTTTTTATAATAATTACATTCATATAATATTTGTACAAAAAAACATCATAAGTGATATAAACAAAAATTATTTTTAAAGTGAGGAAAATATGAATGTTTTTGTTTTTTTTTTAAATTTGTTTCATCCATTAATGTTTATTATTGCCAGCTATGTCTGGAAATATGCTAGTGTTAAGTTTAGTTAAGCATTATAATAAAAAGTCGCAAATAGTGATAATAATCAAAATAATTTACCATGTTGATTCTAATATCTATTTTTATACTTATACTTTTATACTAGTCTATAATTATGAAAGTCAAAGAATCTTTTATAGGACTCTACTTTTAACCAATTTTTTATCAATGCGGAAATCAAACATAATTATAAAAGGCAGATAGTTAAAGCTTCTTACAAATTAGAAAAATATAAACTTAATTTTGAAGGAAATTACTCTCTTCAACATGTCCAATTTAAAGAACATTAGTCTTTGGTCTTGTAAACATATTCAATTCTAATCAATAAATATTTCATTTCATGCGAATTAAATTTATTTTTATATAAATAATTTCATTAGATTTAATTTAATTGTATTAACTCATTATTTTCAAAATAAGATGTTAACAAAAGTATATATATTATTAAGAATATTCTGCCACTCTGCATGTGATATAAACAAGTATAAAATAAAAAAAAATTATTTTTGGGATGTATTAAAATTGTAAATATTCCTTCATTACTTTTGTCATTACATTCCCTCATTGACTTTGAGTAAAATGCAGAATTTTTTTTTCATATGTCAAATATAAAAGAATTTTAAAGTATAAAAGTCAGAAAAGATAGCCAATTTAGCAGCAAATAGAAATCCACAACAAGATCAAAGTATGTGCAAATTTAACCCTAAAGTGATTTCCAATTAGTTATAATGCCTAGAACTACATTTAATACAGTATACACACAAGTAAACAATATCGTAGTTATGAAAGAGCTTCGGTATGTTAATGAAATATTTATGTTCATATATATAATTGTACAAGATTCTATATTTTATACTCCCAAACAACTAAATAATTAATAATAAATCTCAACTACATTCCATTGTCATCTTTAGGGTATATTTTTAAAGTAAGACATACTTTAGGAATTAATGTTAATATTATGTTAATTTTTTGTTATAATTATTAATTTTATCTGTTAATTTTTAAAAAACAGAACATATTTGAAAGAAAAATGATTCAATGGGCGTAATTATTTGCAAGATGTGGCACATCAAATCAAAAGAGCTTCTCTTGGAGCCACTCGTAAGTTAAAGTTGTAGTATTTATGATCTGTTGCCACTGAAATAAAACAAAAAAAAAAATAATTTGAAAATATGGAAAGTGTCTAGATATATTTTTCATTTATGTTTAGCCAGAAATTTTAACCTACATGTTGGTCTTAACCAAAATGTTCACTTAAATTTAAAAGTCTGGGTCAAAACAATGCCTCGATGAAGAGATCTGCAAATTAAAACTCAGTTGAGAATAGCTTCACTATATTTTCTTCAATTTACACCATCTCTTACAAATAAATATGCGATTTGGATGTGCTTAGAGCACGGGTGACATTCTCTTGGATCTGAGAACGTCTGACAAGTTTGGTCGTCGATTGGATGTTGGAGTTTTATAAATTTCATCTCATTATTGATAATTAAAGTAATGCGTTTATACCAGATATAATTTCAAATGATTATCTGTTCAAATGCTTATAAAAATCAATATCAGATATCTAAATTATATATATTTAAAGCAATTTCGTAAACGATAATAATATAAATCTTGCTTGAGCAATGTATTTAAATTTCAAATAGGGAAATCAAACAGCGTATTGAGAACAATCAATGATAAATAAACAATTGAAACCTTTTTTTTTTTTATTAACTACACACGGAAAAGATATTTAATATCTAGCTAACAGAATAAAGGAAAATGAGATTATTAGTAGCAATATAAGTTCATAGCAATATAATTCCATTCAATAAGTTCATAGCAATTCCATAAATTGCTTTCTTATAAAATTGATTTAAAATATTTTTTTTATCTTTTCTTCACTTCGCTTCCTTTGTAAATTGTTTTTCAAATCATTTTTCCCGAAATTTTGTGAAAAATACTTAATTTGAATTGAGTATTTAAAGTAGTTTAAATACCTGTTTCATTTTCCTTTAAAGAAAATTTCGATTCTACATTTTATTCCCCCAAACAACTAAATAATTATTATAATAAATCCCAACTACATTTCATTGACATGTTTAGGTTTATTTTTTTAAAGTAAGACATACTTTAGGAATTAATCTTAATATTATGCACTGTGGTTCTGTTAACTTTTAAAACGCAGAACATATTTGAAATAAAAATGATTCAATGGGCGTAATTATTTACAAGATATGACACATCAAATCAAAAAGAGCTTCTTTTGGAACCACTCACAAGGTAAAGTTTTAGTATTATGATCTGTTGCAACTCAAATAAAACAAAAGAAAAAAATATTTTGAAAAATATGGGAAGTGTTAAGATAAATTTTTCATTAAAGTTTAGCCACCAATTTTCTTTATATTAACCAAAATGTTCATTTAAATTTAAAAGTCTGGGTCAAAACAATGCACTTTGCACCACTTCTCCTACAAGAAATGTCTAACTTGGATGTGCTTAGAGCACTCGTGACACCCTCTTGAAACTGAGAATGTCTGATAATTGTGTTCGTCGACGATTGGATGTTGGAGTGATAACTTTCATTTCATTATTAATAATTATAGTCATGCGTTTATACCCAGATTCAATTTCAAATGCTTATAAAATATCAATGTCAGAAATCTAAATTATATATTTTTAAAACAATTTCGTAAACGATAATAATATAAATCTTGCTTAAACAATGTATTTAAATTTCAAATAGGGAAATCAAATAGAGTATTGAGAACAATCAATGGTAACTAAACAATTGCAATCTTTTCTTTTATTAACTACCCACGGAAAATATATTTAAAATCTAGCTAATAGAATAAATAAAGGAAAATGTGATTATTAGTAGTAATATAACCATAAGGAACAATATTACAACAACTGAACGAGCTTTAAATTAAGTTAATGTATATGTGCATGTTACTCAATAATGCTGTTTTTTCCTTTTCAATAAGCATTTTCCTCTAATACAAATTCCTAAGACACGCCTTAAACAACATCAATGATAAACTGTATTAATATCGTTTCTTCGTTCGTATTTTCTTTTGTAAGTTTGTTTTTCAAACCCTTTTTCTGAAATATTGTGAAAAATACTTACTTTGAATTGATTATTTACAGTGGTTTAAATTCGGTTTCATTTTTCCTTTAATGAAAATTTTGATACATTCTAATGAATAATTTTTAGCGTATCTTTTCGACCCATGAATAATACAAATTTCAAAAAAAAAGAAAGATCTTGTTAACTCCTCTATAGTTTTTTTTTTTTTTCATACATACAGGGTGAGACAGGATTTTCTGAAAATGCTTTATTTCTCTGGTTTTGATTTACAAAGAGTGTGCCATGGCGCAATGCGCTTTTAAATGCCGGGGTTTAAAAACCATTCTCAAACAGAGTGGCATATGTGAGACACCTTCAGTATAACCTGAAAATAGCCGCAGACATAAATTGCCCAGGTTTTTAAGACACAATTTAGAAAGAACACTCCCACAAAAAGAGGGGGGACATCTAAAAAGAGAAATTTGTATATCTTCAAAGAGAAGATGCTTTCCATTCTTCCCCATCGAAAGGCATTTTCGGACGACAAGTGAACCCTGTTGTAGAAATCATTCACCTTTGTTTCGTTCTGGAGTTTAGAACCAAACATGCCAACGGCCATACCATGCTGAATGTTCCGGTTCTCGTTCTATGCACCGAAGTCAAGCATCATTGGGCGCGGTCAGTACTTGGGTGGGTGACCACCTGGGAACACCGCGTGCCGTTGGCATTCACACATTTGGGACCTGAATGGCCGAGTGTCTAGCGCTCTGGCGTTCGGTGCCCCAGGTTTAGGGTTCGAATGGATGTTTGTAGTGGTTCGGAATCCACTTTAAGCCGTAGGTCCCGGTCTCCTATGACTATAAGAGCGTCACGGAGCCAAAGTCAGACTTCTACCTACGGATGCTGCATCACAACAGAAGCTGCTTCCTTCCCCTTCAATCATGAGTACGTATTTGATACGTTTTTGAACGTATCACATGATGTACCAGGCTGTTCTGCCACTACTGAAATGTTAGCAATTCTGTATAGAGAGATATTAATATCCAAGAACACGTACATAACCCACTCAATATGATTCGCAAATGGTACAGAGTAATTTTCTTTACACTTTGCCACGTAGCTGTAACAAATTTTTAGAAACGACTACATATATATATACACTCAAGAGACCAAAACATTATGACCACCCCTACATTTTGCAATGAACTCGCCTGGATGACGTGGAAGGCACGTGATCAGGTGGAAGTGGTATTTAACTGGTATTAAGTGGTGGTTGTTAAAACCGACATAGAAATGATGCCGTTAGTCTACGTATACTCGTAGGACGGCCAAATAATTTAACATTAATATAAAAACAATTAATAAAAATACGAAAATTAATACTGAAACAAGCAACTATTTACCTTTACTTTTAATGAATACTAAGATATACAATTACAATCAAATTTAGGATCTTTACATTGGCACTTAAAACAGACTAAATAAAAAATGTTTATAGAGAAGCAATCATAATATTACGCATACCCCAAATGAAATATTCCCATGAGTGGGTAGGCAGTGATTTACCAGTAGCCTCAAAACCTTTTAACAAAAAGAGAATGCTGCCCGCAAATTCAAAGATGGACATAGATATATGTTATAAATTATCCAAGTAGCCATTCTCGCAGCAAAAATTGTGCACCAGGCTCACGCACTGTCGCAGATCGTTCGCTCTGCTTTCAAAGGGTCTTCCTTTTTGCCCGCAAAAACTCCAAAAAAGGGTCCCACCAAAACCGACCGGTTCTTTGGACCTGACCGTGTGACCGGGAGGGGTTATCTACCCTTCCTGGATTCATACAAAAAATAAAGGAAATACCCCTTACCCACACAAAACAGGATAATTACCAGTCACAACAGTGGTATTAATCCATGCCAAGGCGGGTTGAAGCTGTGTTGCGTGCCAAATATGGGCCAACTCGTTATTGTCAGGTGGTCATAATGTTTTGGCTCTTGAGTGTACATATATATAGAAAAGACTATATGTATAATAATTTATGTTTAAAAAAAAACACATGAATGAAGGTTTTAAAAAAGTTTAAGATTTTTCGGTGATTCTGAAGATGTTCTATGTAGATGATTAGAATTTGTTTTTCAGTGAGGGAGGGGGGGGCTCTAAAGATGTTCTAAGTAATAAATATTTATAAGTGTAAATATTAATCAGAAACATTTATGAATTCATTTTTACTTTTCCCATCCCATGAGGCATAAAATGTACTAATTATATGTATGCCCGATTTTTTTGAGCATGGAATTTAATGAAATTTTCTTTAAAAATGATGGTATATTTAATAATGTTTTTTATGCAAAACTGATTCGTAAGTGTTTAATATTAAAATTAATGACTTTATACCATTTGTACTTCAGTCGGGAAATATTCATCTAATTTTCGACAGTTACCCTAATATTAAAACATTTATTATTTCAGGTGCAGTTTTTTGTAAAATGGTATTAACACATTGTAGTGTTGATTATAAAAAAAAGTTTCATGCGTTAGATTATGGAGCATTGTTTTTGTATAGTTAACACAGAAGGAAAATTTTGGGAGGAAAAGAAGAATTTCATAAAACCTGGTTAGACCATGTGACTGGACAATAATATTATTATTATTTTTAATCTTGCTAACAATAGATCGAAATACGCTTCCAACAATTCTTCCCTTAGACTGAGATGCTAATATAAAATGAGGAAATATTATACCGTAATTAAATAAGTTAAGATAAGTGTAACAAAAGATTAGTAATAATATTTTGAATTTTATTTCTAAGGAAACTAGATAAGGCAGAATAAACACGGTCAAAACATCCTTAAAGTTTTTTTAGAATTAAAAATAGTTAACGTAAAACTATAAATGTAATTACGGGAATGTTTTTGATAACATCAAAAGACCTTGGCAGATCTAATACTTAAGGAAAATAGTTGCAAATGTCTCTAAGGTTAAGGGTAATTAAGATCAATTTATAAGTATAATAGTTATAAATAAAATCATATTGAATTATTTTACCACACCAGAACGTTCACTGGTGTAATTCTGCAACATGTTCTTCGAAGTCGTTATTTGTGCGTTCATCGGAATCGTCGCGGTCTTGGCCATATTGGGTCTATGGAGAAAGAAGTACAGCCGATTCGTTCCTGACAACAAGCACAGCGTCTTCCATGTGTTGGTAGATGTGATGGATTCCATTTTGTTCGGTGCATTAGGAAAGAATGCCTTGCATCTCTGTAAGTAATCTTTCATGTAAATACGTTACTGTTTCTTGAAGAAAATTATATTGTTTAGGAAACTACTCAGGATAATAAATGGAAACGAATGTTGTAAATTTTTACCCTTTTTCAAGCGAGTAATTGGTGAAAAAAGGAAATGGTCATGCAATACTTATTTCCTTTTTTCAATTAATTTATCGATTTTTACTATCATTTTACTACCAATTTATCTATACTACCCGATTATCTATATTATTTACTCACCCGATTACAATATCCCTCTACAATTATATTTGTGATGAAGAAATAATTGTAAATATGGTATCGTTTAAAGTTCTTTCAATGCAAAGGAATCATTGGCAAATGACGTTTTATCTTCCTAGTACACAAATATTCATAATGTTTAATTGGCATAGTTTTCTGAGTAAAGTGGTTTCTCTGTAAAATCCATAACCAGCTAAAAAATTAATAAACAGCAAATGAGCATGCTATAGGGATTGTCTGCAAATGCTGCTGTTTTAGCAATTTATTTATGCAGTTTCATAAATATTTGGTACTAGGCATCTCCCTAGCAAGTAATTTTAAAATTTGGTCAGAGGTCCATTTTCCGAATCAAAGACTTTTCAATATGTATTTTCAGTTCTTGGTCACAACGTCGACATCGAACTAAAAATGCATGTTGGAAAAGTCGTTAAAAAGACTGACCTCAGACCAGATTCTTCGTTGGACTTCGCAAGCGGGCCTAATCGAATCGATTTTTAGTGAGGTGCCCATGAAAAATGACCAGCAGCTACTGTAGCCGCTATGTGATTGTTCATTTATACAGTTCACCTCCTAATTCAATATTGAAACCATGTTTGCACAGATTCTTTAGAGAGTGTTGAGTAGCTGAGTTAGTCGTCATGTGTGTTGAGTTTTCTTTCGTGGTTTTCATGGCCGCATTCTGTAACACCTACTATAAAAGCATGTCTGTTTTAAATTTTTTATTCATGCGGTCTAACTAATTACTAATGTATTATTTTCAATCTCGAATATTCCTAAGCCGTGAAAGTTAAATGTTATTTAAACAAATATTCATTATAGAAAAATGAAAAAAAATTCTTTGCGATTTGGCTACTATTATTAGAACACGCTGCATAAATTGTTTATCTTTTCCATGAAACCTCATTGCATTGAATTGGACATCATTAATACCTTTTTATATATAAATGAAACACATTAATAAATCTATCAATTTAACTTTTTTTATTTTTTTCCTGTGTTTTTTTTTCAAATAAATAATGGCATTGTCATTCAAATATATACTTCCAAAACAATATTCTGGATAAAATTTTAAAATATATACTTCATTCAAATATTTCTATCAATATATTATATAAGAAATACATTTGAGAATATAATACATCAGAATAACTGTTTGAATAATAGTTATTTGTATATTGAACATTAATTTAATGGCGCAATATCATTACAAAATGTGTTAAAATTCAAAATATCAATGTGCCAATCCAATATTATCAATTTCAATCCATTTTTTGCATTTTCCGTATTGAAAATGGATACAATGTTAATGAATTTATATTGTTTAAATTTTTAAACAATTTAATTTTTTAAAGAAATTGTTATTTTTAACACCAATTAAAAAGTGGAAAAAAAATCTAACATTTTTTAAGTTTGTATTATAAAACTGCATGTTTTTAATTTAAAAAAAATTAAGTTCAAATTAAAAATAAAACTCTTAAAATTAGAAGTTAAAACGCATGTAATGTTAAACTTTATTCATTTTTTATTTGTTATTACATTTACTTAAATATATCTCTTTTCAGATATAGTGAAGTATTTCACACAAAAGTCAAAAAATTTAGACGACAACCGTTATTTACACATTGGATGTGTGGTGTGCGATGGGTAATCATACACAAAGCTGAAGCAGTAAAAGTATGTTTATTTCTATTTGAAAAGAGATTATTTCTAAAAATTAACGCTAATGAACTGACCTGCCATATTTTTTATGCGGTAGGAAAGTATTATTATAATTTAAATAATATATTCTTAACGTATAATAACGTGTATATAACGTACACTATCTGGAAGAAAGTGACGGACACCCTCAAAAAGTAGAAAAGCCGACAATACAGCTCACACATGCGCAATAATAGGTATCACGTGTCTGCCATATCCTATAAATACTCTGTGGAGTCGACTAGAGTTGTTTTTTGTCAAGATGCCGCTACGGGAAGAGTTGTCTGAGTTCGAGAAAGGTGTGTTGATTGGATTGCATCTTGCCAAGTGTGTCAATTAAGGTAATATCCCGCCCGTAACTGCTCAAAATCAACTGTAGCACGTGTTGTGTGTCGCTACAAGACTGAGGGACACTGTCAGAACAAACCCCGAAGTGGATGACCTACAGTTTCTCACCAGCAGGGACCGGCGGGTGCTCGGCAGGGAGATTCGAAGTAACCGTCAAACATCCATGGATATCATCGCTAATGAGTTTAGACAAACCACAGGTGTGGTCGTTTCGACCAAGACTCTTCGTATCGAGGCCCATAAGTTAGGTTACACTGGATGTTCGGCGGCCCATAAGCCTTTGATTACGAAAACCAACAAGAAAGAGCACCTTCGATGGGCCAAAGACCTCCGTACTTGGACTCTGGATGACTGGAAACGCGTCCTTTTGAATGACGAGTCACGATTTACCCTTTTCCGCGATTACCAGGAGCACGCCTTTTGCCCGAGTATGTCGTCCCAACTATAAAGTTTGGTGGAGGAGGATTGATGGTATGGGCCTGTTTCTCCTGGTATGGGGCTGGTCCACTGGTGAAGGTTGATGGTGCGATGAATGCCGATAGATACTGTGATGTTCTCGACAATCTTGTCCTTCCTACCTTGTGGGCAACGTACGGTATGGATGATTGCTGGTATCAAGACGACAACGCAACATGCCATGTTGCAAGGAGGACTCTTGATTGGTATGTGAACCACAACGTTAAACGCATGGAGGGGCCAGCGCAGAGCCCTGATCTCCACCAAATCTCTGGGACGAATTGGACCGTCGGTTGAGGGCCTGCACCCCCACTCCCCAAAAGTAAGCCTGAACTATGGAACTTCCTGTTAAACATTTGGAAGGAAATTCCTCTTGCCACTATGGCTAATTTAGTGGAAAGCATGCCCAGAAGGGTTGCAGCTGTGATCGCAGCCAAAGGAGGACTTACCTCCTGTTAATTTTAATGAATATGGGTTTATGTCGTTATAGTGTCGTGTCCCGTCACTTTCTTCCACATAGTGTATATATTAATTAAAATAATATATTCTTCTTTCCTTCCCATTGAAAATCTAGTGCCAACTATAAAAATATTTTAATTAAGTTATTGAATTTGGAGATTTTTAACGCTTGTAAAGATGGAGTTATTCAATTACGAAAGAATGTTGTACATTTAAATCAATTTTTGGCTGTTAAGTTTTCCTTTAATTTTATATCATTTTGTTAAAAATGAATCAATTTTTTTCATTAGTCTACTACAAGTTGATTTGAATAATAGATTTACTATTATCATTTACTTAAGAAATAATATATTTCTTGGAAATCAAACATTTTTTTTAACCTTCAGGATCTGTTGAAAGAAAAAAGAATAATTGAGAAAAGTTATTTTTATGATTTCTTTAAATCATATCTTGGGACTGGTATTGTAACATGGTGAGTTAATTGATTAAATAAAGAGAAAAGTTGTGCAATTTCTTGATCCCTGTTTGATAATTTAAAAAAAATTTTATATATTGCTACTTAAATATTCTACTTTTCTTGTTTGTATAGTCTTTTTGAATAAAATACTTTCTCGCGGTGTTTAAATGTTTTTACGTTTCAAAACTCTCTGAGTTTTTTGTGGTATGAATATTCTAATTGATGGTTTTTCTTTTATGTTAATTTTTAAGCTCTGGATTATATTATAAAAATAAAAGAAAACTGTACTAAATATATGTAAATTTTTATAAACTGAATTTTTTACATTTTTAGCATTAACAATTTTATCCTAATATCTGACTATAAATAAATTAATTAATTTTTAATTATTATATTATTTTTGGTTTATAATAACTTAGATATATTAAAAAATTATATTCAGTGAAAAAAATATATTACCATTGCACTTTTTTGCAGTGAAAGTTCCCAGTGGAAGGAGCGAAGGAAGCTGCTCGCTCCTTGTTTCCAGAGCAGCATGCTCAAAGGATACCTCAATGTCTTCAACGACCATGCGCAGAAATTGGTCGAGTTTCTGCACGAGGAAACGGGCAAAGAATTCACGTGCGTTGAGAACCTCTTGTCTCTATGCTCTTTGGATATTGTGTGCGGTGAGTTAAATAATGCAGAAAATCAAGTTTGAATAATGCGATAGCATAAAATGCAAAAAGCATGTTGAATTTGTTTTAAATTTTTATAATGCAAGATTTCAATCATTATATTAATTTATTTTTATATTAAATTAATTAATATAATAATAATTACATTAGTTAAATGTGTAATTGCTAATGATTGACAATTTTCCTGCTTTTGCATCTTTTGTACTTTTATCCAATTTATCTGTATTATAAATACATTATTACTACTTCTATTACACCGTACCAAATCACTGTGCCTAGAGTTGAGTTGCCCCTTTATAGTTTAGGAATGATGTGTTAGAGAGAAGTTTGACTGGCGTTCGCAACGCTCTACGGTCATATGAGACCGGAACCTACAGCTTAAAGTGAAGACCTCAAACATCCATGGCACTGTAGGTAATTCGATCCCGATCGCCAAAGTTCTAGCCATTCGACCATCAGGTCCTCATTACAAATACACTGCAGGAAATTAAATTAACTGTATTAAACATACACTGGAGGGAAACAAAATTCAACGCCAAGAAGAAGTCGTGTTAGATAAACAGTATTTATAAGATTTATTTACACATCTGAAAGATGACGCCTATTAAATTATTGGTCTAGAGGAATAACAGTGGTGTTAGTTGTGCTCCTATACACATGAAAGTATTTAAAAAGACACTTAAAGTTACTTAAATTAGAAATGTGATTCCAATTTCGTAACTATTAGTTATCCTCCGGCTTAGGCATTGCTTACGGATGAGAGTCAAAAATATTTTAAAGGAGACACAGAACACAGTACAGAACATAGTATTTGTCTTCTTCGCCTATCCCCGGAGTCCAGCGGGGCTAGACTAGGTCCATGAATCCAAATACCCGAAGAAAGTCCAATATCAACAACGGACTGTCAAGGAGATCCTGACATCTGAGCCCCAGGCATTCCAAGATATGAGATGGTGAAGCCTGCTCAGAGGAGCGCTTGGTGCAAGTGTCAAAATCTTTCAAACCATCTGAGAAAATCATAGCTCTGAGGTGTCCACTGAGCAAACGGGTGATTGCAGTACAGTATTTGTAGTTGACTGAGTTTAAATGAGGCCGTGTAATAGGTCTGCAAAAAGACGTATTTCGTATTCGAATAATGTAGAATGTTTTAGCAGGAATATGTCCATTTTACATGTTTGCTACTAAAAGTAAACAAGGTGAAATGTCTGAAGAAAACCTAGATCCAAACTCACAGTGCCACTACTGAGTAGGAAACCGCTAAAAATCCAATAAACATTTTCGCTAAATAAATGAAATTTAAAAACATGTTTATACATAAAAAAATTGACGTTTATTAAAATAACGGACTAGATATAATGACGCTAATAGCACACATATATTCACAAAAAACCAAGTCTGCTTCAAATGCGTGATTTCGTAAGTAGTACATATTTTCCGTTTTGGATGTTGTTGGCTCCTTAGTTGGTCCTGGCACTTCCCTTGAAAACTACAATAAATAAACTTTGTCATAAATAAGGATCTTAAATGATTTTTAATTAACTTTAAATAATTTCTATTTCAATAAAAACTTTTGCTTTTATTTTAAGAAACTTGCAGCACCAACTTTAATAATGAAATTTGCTATTGTAATTACGAATGTAAAGTGAATTTTAATGATATGAATTATGTGATGATGTTATTGATCGTTTCACTTGAAAGGCAGTTCTTGTTACTTACATCTTCCCCTCTCCCACCAATGGCAGGAATTAAAAAAATAAACACAGAAATTTGCCTGACATAAGATAAAGTTTCATTTTGTGGTTACATTCTTCGTTACAGAAAATATTGAATATACTGAAATGAATAAATTAATGAGAAAGTTAATGCTTATTGAGAAGCATCCAACATTTAATTTTCAGGAGTCTTTATTTTAAATTTAAAAAAATTACTAATTATCGGGTTGAATCTATTATTTCCATGTAGATTCTATGACTTTAAAGATTGCTCTAACGAAACCAAATATTCATTCAAGCTTTCTTTTTTAGAAACTATTTTGGGTATAAAAATCAGAGCTCTGCAGAATGAAGCCAAGGAATATGTGTCATCTCTTGAAAGGTATGCCAATTCCGTTGTTGTTTTACCACTTATGCTCTTCATAATCTGCATGTATATCATGTTGTTTACCACGACCACTTATGTTATTCAGTTGAATCCAAGCAGTTACTTTCAAAAAGATTTTGAAGAGGAAGCCCAAATATTTCTTACATTCTTAATGTCAGGATATTGTTGGTAGTTGCAACCTCTCTTTTTTTTTTCATTTCGTTTAACATATTTTTTTAATTAAATACATTCATTGTTTCGTTGTAAATTATCAATGTTTAACATGAAAAATCTCATTGTTTAATTTTTAATGTTATTTCTATTAATTATTTTAATTACAATCCCATTTTCAATACGTTTTCGCATATTCAAACCATATCCTTGCAATTGCATTTTTTAGAACTCTTTTCACCATCAACTAACATTTATTTCTGCTGCTGTAGTTAAAAACGTAGCTCAAGCAGAATTCTTACAAAAATTTACAACACATCATTAGCAGTTTCTGTACTTGTAAAAATAACAATTTAGGGACATATAAGGTTTAGGAATCAAACTCAATTTTGCTGACAAATTAATAGAATAGACAGATATTATTAGATAGATATTATTAGATAGACATTATTAGATAGATATTATTATAATAGATATTATTCATGGATAATTAAATTCATATTTATTATAGAAAAATGATGGATTATAGAATTTGGGATTTATATAGAATTTAGGATTAAGTGCCATTTATATATGAAAGTGGATGAGATTGAGGGGAAAAGATATGTTTATGATGAAAGTTTAAAGCAAGCAGTCAATGTATTTTTATTTTTGTTACTTTTAAGGTTATCAGACCTGGCAATGTCAAGAATTTGGAAATTTTGGCAATGGCCGGACTTTATATTTCACTGCTCAAAAGCTTACAGAGAACTTTTGCAACACCTCAGAATAGCTCAAGGTTTCTCTAGAAATGTAAGACGAATTTCATTCAACTTTTATTAAAAAAATTATGAAATAATTATATATATATATATATATATTATGCCAAACTTCTCGATGCGGTAATTAAATAGGATTTATTGCATTTTGCATGTTGAACTTACCGAGGAATGAAAGGAAATTTCTAAAATCAGTTTGTTTCCTTACAGAATAAATATAATTTTGTACGTTTTATAACGTACGTGTTTCTTGATTTTTATAAAAATGTTTCAGGAAATTTTATAAAGAAGAATAATACTCATATAGATACACATTATCTTATTTTGGGGAAAAAATATTACGAAACACACAAACTTTCTGATTGATAAATTTAATGTTTAACGTTGAGCGGTTATCAGTAATACATTTTTTTTTTAATCATATATTAACCTGCGAAAGACACTTTAACTGCTGTGCCCCAAGCCTTGAAATGAAGTTGAAGCCCAACTGCAATCTGGACAAATATAACTCTGTAAAAGTTTTCTATATCGAATGTATTTTGTATTCATATTTACAGTGGATAAAAAAGTATTGGCAATTGCCTATAAATGATCATATTTGCTAACAAAGGATGTTTACAAATTTTATTTTAACATAGCGATTACAGAAGGAGAAAAGAGACAAGCAAATATACCGAAATTTTCATTTAAATATTTTTTTAGTCAAAATCTACGAGAAAATCCAAGAATTTACATGATAAAAAAGTATTGGCAAAATTATGAAATTGACAAAATTATGAGCGAAAACAAAATCAGTATATGTTTAGTACCTTGTATGCATACCTTCTGCATCTATAACAGCTTGTAATCTATTTTCAGAGGAAAACCAAGGTCTTTGTTGCAACAGTTGGGAATTTTGAGCCACTCTTGCAAAGAGTAAACGTTTGAGGTCGTCTTTACTAGAAATTTTATGTTTCTTGATTTCTAGATCCAGCAGGTGCCATAAATTTTCAATTGATTGATGTCAGGCGATTGAGGTGGGGTTTTTAATTGGCGAGGAGCAATATAGAGTAGCCATTCACGAGGTGAGATTCGCTGTATGCTTGGGGTCATTGTCTTGTTGAAAAACAAATGATGTTCCCAAGCTAAGATTTTGGGCACTGATTTTTAAGTTATGGCGCAAAATGTCAATGTATGTACGTGCCTGTCATAATACCATCAATAAAATGCAGGTTGCCAATTCCATTAGCTGCCATACAGCCCCAAACTAAGACGATGCCTCCACCATGTTTTACAGTAGCAGTTAAATATTGTTTTTTCCAATTCAATAACTGGCCTCCTCCACATATCGTCGTCCATCACTGCCGAAAATGGTCAAACTCTTGATTCGTCGGAAAAAATAACTGTGTTCCAAAATTCTTCAGATAAATAACGTGGGATTTTTGCGAAATCTAACCTCTTTCTCCTATTTATTTCGATAAATGGTTTTATTTCTAGCTGCCCTTCCATAATAACTTCTTTAGTGTGGAAAATATTCCATACAGTCTGTACGCTGAAAGTCTTTTGCGAAGTGAAAGCAATATCTCTAGCTATCTGGGGTGCATTTATTTTAGGGTTTTTCTTAACCTTGTTAATAATGACAAGTTTTTCTCTTGTAGAAAATATTCGAGGTCGTCCACTTTTAGTCTTATTTTCCGTTGATCCTGTTTCCTTGAACTTTTTACAACACTTCTGACAGTAAATAAACTTATATTGAGTTGCACTCCTATAGCACGATAAGTTAAACCTTCATTTCTGAGCCTAATAATCGTGTTTTTAACACTAACGTCCAACTCCTTCGATTTCGAAGTCATTTTACTGCAGTAATCCCAAAATAATGATTAGACACTTTGGGAGTAGTTTTGCTGACTTTATACCGGTAGAGTTTCTTATCAGTCGAAACACGTGACTTCAATGTAACAAAAATTGTAAGTAGCAGTTAAATTTGCCAATACTTTGATATGCAAATTTTCGTTTTTGAAAAAGAAAAAAATCATAGAAAATGCAAATTAAAAATAAAACTTTTACTATTTTTATATATCTAAATGTCTTGTATTTAATTACGACAACTAAATTGCATAACATTATATTTTTATTTGTCAATATGAATAAATTAAGGCAATTACAATACTTTTTACCCACTGTATATAAATTAAAAAATGAAAGACTAATCATTCAATGTTATTGCTTTGTTTTGACTGAGTCTTCCATACCTCTACACAACAAAATTCAAAAAGGTTTTAATGAATGTAACGAATTTATTATTCTGTGTGATAATTGTAAAGAAAGTGGAATTTTTTTTAGACACAGAGTAATCTAGAATTTAGAATTTCCCTAAAATTTAGTCAGAAAACACATTCGACGAAAATTCTATGTGAATGCATGGTTCGGATTGCTTATTATGGTAAATTTTGTACACTGTAGGCTAATTTCAATGGGACCTACAGTTTAAAGTGAATTCGAACAACAAAAATCTATCCATACCGCCGCCATGATTTGAACTTAAAGACTGTGGTACTAAAAGAAATAGCACACATCAAGCAGCATCAATGAAAGATACATAAATTTTAAAGGCATGTTTTACATATCATGCCATTATTTTTTTGCTCATTAGTAAAATTCACATTTCATTAACTTATGAATTCACCGAAATCTGCAAAGATGGTTGAGAGGACACCTTTTTCTTCCTGCAGTTCATTTAGAGTAACAGCCCTCCTCATTTGCAGATCGTGCAAAAATCTGTCAACAGAACATATTTTCGACTCCCTGCCTTTTTAAAAAAAATATTTTAATTCCCATCAAGCCTCAATATTCCTTGAAGCAGGAACTACAGCTAACAATTTTTTTAACTTATTTACATATGAATCCTTCCTTGCTTCAAACTCTGTGTTCCTAGCAACTAGACCAAGAGTAGAGAGTAGCTGCTTCTTCTTTGAATAAAACAAGGAACGTTATCGGAGGTCCATAAAAAAATTAAGTTGATCGAACGTTTATCTCTGGCTGATATAATTATTGGTAGCCGACAGACCTGAGAATTTCATAAGCAGAGATCAGAACTAAATAAATATAACAATAATACTATGCTGCAGTGCAGTTCTTACATATTATTTAGAAACAACATTAATACACTGAATAGATTATTTTTCAACAATTGAAGAATTCATTTTATTTCTTTAATTAGCTCAGTTTTTAACGGTTATTAAAAATAGGGCTAGATGAGTAATAAATTTTGGACATTCATTATCTGACCATTTTCTGAATGAATATCTTCTAATAATGAACATGTTATTTACGGTTTTCAAGAGATTATGCGAAGGATAACTATTTTTGATTACTCATATTCCCATGACGGAAATAATATAAATGAATAAATGAAGAAGAATACAGATTATTATTTTTTTTATGTGTTAAGTACAATTTTTGTTGAATGCTTTACCACTACTCTGTTCAGAAAAGGCTAATATATTTGTTAATAGCCGACTAACGTGTGGATCTCGTGTATAGATCAGAAATAAATGAATATAACAATAATACTTAGCTACAGAGCATTATTGAGAAAAATTCTTACATATCCTTCGAAAACAACATTAACACACTGAATATATATATCTTTAAATTTAAGTAATTATTTTTATTTCTATAATTAGCTGCGTTTTGTACCCTTTTCTAGAAATAAGGCTAGATGGGTAATAATTTTTTTGAACTTCTACTTTATGACCTTATGATAATAAACATGCTCTAAGAGATCACAATAAGGGAATGCCATTTTTGGTTAATCATATTCACCTAAAGGATATCACATAAATGAATAAAAGAAGCAGATTGCAGATTATTCTTTCTTTTTACATGCTAAGAACAGTTCCTTTCATTGAATGCAATATGTTTCTGCGTATAATTTTTCCATATTCTATTCAGAATGTAATAGACTACTTAACTCAAATAATAAATTTATTTATGTTTCTATTAGGAACAATTTTGCGTGTTAATTCAAGATATTTTATGTATAAATTAGATCATAAAAGAGAGAAAGCTGAGGTACATGAACGGAGAAGTGGGAGATAACAGCAGAAGACCCAAATGTCTGTTGGATATCCTCTTGAAGCTGCACATCGAGGATCAGTGCTCGACGAGGAAGGGTCAGGCAAGAAGTGGACACATTTATCGCCGTGGTAACTTCTTCATCTGCATATATTCGTCTAAAAACACACAAACATATATTAATTTAAAAATGTGTTCAAGAAAAGAAACCACAAACAGTGAGATAAAATTCACTGAAGTGACTAAAGTCATGTTATAGCAATATGCATATTTTCAGATGGCAGTAGCATCGCGTAGAACAGGTATAAATGCGCAGTGCTTTCATTTCTGTTCAAGTTATTCATGTGAAGAGGTTTTGACGTGATGATGACCGCACGACGGGAATTAACAGACTTTGAACGCTTGGAATGTTAGTTGGAGCTAGACGCATGGGTCATGCCATTTCGGAAATCGTTAGGAATTCAACATTCCCAGATCCACTGTGTCAAGAGTGTGCCGAGAGTATGACATTTCAGGCATAACATCCCACCATGGACAGCGCAGTGGTCGACCGAATGCACTTAATGACCGAGACCGGCGACGTCTGCAAGAGTCGTA
The DNA here is from genome assembly GCA_021605095.1 of Caerostris extrusa. Lineage (NCBI taxonomy): Eukaryota > Metazoa > Arthropoda > Arachnida > Araneae > Araneidae > Caerostris > Caerostris extrusa. The sequence continues at coordinate 41,779 of BPLR01021495.1, forward strand.
AATTCTAACAGACAAGCAACATTGCGTCAAATAACCGCAGAAATCAATGTGGGACGTACAAGGACTTGTCTGTTAGAACTGTGCGGAGAAATTTGGCTTTCTTGGGCTATTCCAGCAGAAGACCGACTCGAGTGCCTTTACTGACAGAACGACATCGCTTGCAGCGACTCTCGTGGGCACGTGAGCATATCGGTTGGTCCCTTAGATGAATGGAAAACCGTGGCCTGGTCCGATGAGTCACGATTTCAGTTGGTAAGAGCTGATGGTAGGGTTCGAGTGTGGCGCAGACCCCACGAAGCCATGGACTCAAACTGTCAGCAAGGCATTGTTCAAGCTGGTGGTGGCTCCGTAATGGTGTGGATGTTTTTTTTTTCATGGCATGGACTTGGTCCTCTTGGTCCTTCTTGGACCGAACATTGACTGGAAATGCTTATGTTCAGCTACTTGGAGATCACTTGCAGCCATTCGTGGACTTCATGTACCCAAACAACGATGGGATTTTTATGGATGACAATGCGCCATGTCACCGGGCTACAACTGTTCGCGATTGGTTTGAAGAACATTCTGACAATTCCAACGAATGATCTGGCCACCTAGATCGCCCGACATGAATCCCATCGTGCATTTATGGGACATCATCGAGAGGTCTGTTCGTGGCCAAAATCCTGCACCATCAACGCTTTCACAATTATGGACGTCTATCGAGACAGCATGGCTCAATATTCCTGCAGAAGACTTCCAACGACTTGTTGAGTCCATGCCACGTCGGGTTGTTGCACTTCGCCGGGCGAAAGGAGGGCCGACACGATACTAAGAGGTATCCCATGACTTTTGTCACTTCAGTGCAGGTTTCAATTACAGTTATTTTTTTTGAGTGAATATCCCCCTGGGTTCTTCACTTCCACTTTTGAAATCAAGGCAAATTAGATTATAATTATACAGAAAATATCTTTGAAATCAGAAAAATGTTCGTGTCGTTATGTTACCAGACGAGATACAAAATTGATCACCAATTTTAAAAAGCAGATTTTAAACTCAAGTCTTAAGATATTCAACGACATATGCTCCGAAAAAAATCTTTAGATAGGAATCTTTGTCCAAATCGAGATGTCCTAATCTATCTTGAAACAATTCATGAATTAAGAATATTAATTAGATGAAAGAAATTAAATGTTCTATAAAGGTATAATTTTTTATTTACAATTTTTTAAAGAACTCCAGCATTTTTTCTTTATGTGTTTTATATGCATTATATATTCTTGAAATATAAATATTGTACACTTTATCACTAAAAGTGTTTGAAAAATTCTGAAACTCATCTAAAATCTTAAATAATAAACATATATTTATTTAAAGGCATGAATAAAGCAATAAGGGTTAAACGACAAAATATCACAATTATTAAAATGACAGTAAATCTAAAACGTATGAAAATTTTGGAAAACATTATTTATGAATTATAAAATGAAGTGAATACTTCCAATTTAAAAATTCCAAAAATATTTTAATCTAATTAACATCTGTAATAAGAGGCATGTTTTTTTAGTGTATACATTCCCAAAACGATTATGTCCAATTATTTTCTTTTTATTCTAAACCTATTATCCCTGAATATGCAACATGAATCTCAATTTCTGAGTGTAAAATAAAGCTAACTATTGTTTTGGAAGTATTTATATAAATAAATCCACAAAAAAAGTCGAAAAATATTTGCTTTGAATAGAGTTCTTCTCAAGCAGAACTCTGAGCGATTAACAACTGGATGTTTAAAAAGTAAATGGATGAACTTCTGAAAACTCCCATACAAGAATCTTCTCATTTAAAAGAGAAAACGAGATGTAACGCAACACAAAAAAAAGAGAATAACGAAATAAACAATAAAAGAAATATTTTTGTGCATTAATCATTCTATAATGCACTTGTCAAAACCTTAATTTTTCTTGAAAAATAAAGTAAGCTGTTGAAATATTTTTCAATCAAAAACCAAGTGTTAAAAATTTCAATTTCTGCTGTAAATAAATTTAAATCTCAATTAATTTTGTTTTTTAATTTTAAATTTATTTATTTATCTTTTATCTTTATTTACTTATTATTTTATTTATGCACCTAATTTTCTTCAATATATATCTTTATCAATTGTTTTTATATAATTTTATCATAATGTTTGTTAGATAGTAGGACTTCAATCACGGATAAAAATGTTATAAGTACAAATTATATTAAAAAATATTTCGAAACAAATACATTTCATCTGGATTAAACTTCAAAGCTAGTTTTTTTAAAGCTATAAAATCCATCGATTGTTATCAAAATCAGTCATTTTAAGTGATCAAATGTGAAAAAAACATAAATATATGTTTTATTGCAAATCTGTGAATTACATCTTATATGCCGATTTGCAGGGTCATGAAAGCGTTGCGGTTACAGTTAAGTGGGCCCTATATGATAGGCCTGTACCCTGAGGTACAGGAGAAGATACACCAAGAGCTGAACTGCGTATTGGGGGCTGACAGCAAGGGTCCTCTTTCCATCAGTGATTTGAACGAACTCCAATATCTGGACTGCGTCCTAAAGGTGAGATCCATTCCAAGTAGGGTCCCCAATACATGGGTTTTTCTCGCACATCTGAGTTTGTAGTTGTGATATTGATTTCTATTTTGAAAATGACGAGAACTATTTCGTTTTCAGTATTATGTAGCAACTTAATCTGCTACCAAAATAAAATAATTTCTCTAAACAATCAACAAATATACGATGTTTGCAATAATTTCAATATTTGTTTTCTTTTTAATGCAAATATTAATCAGGTAAATAAATGCTACTTATTGTGCTTCCATCAACTTTCTTAAATTTTTTATGAGCTCTAATTTATGAATTCATTTCTGCATAATATAAGCATATATTAATAAATTAAATACTAAAATTTTATTTTTATAATAGCATATATTAATAAAAATAAAATTTTTTACCACCGTGTAGAAAGCCAATCACATAAAAATCTAAGATCTTACTTTAATATTCACAGATCTTAAAGAAATAATTTCGATACAAATTTACGATGATACACCTGTGGAATGTCAGAACAATATAAAAAAAGTTATATGGTAGAGTAACATGAGGCTTTCATACGTGTAACAGTGAAATTTAGTAATATTATCAAAGATACTATCTATATAATTTAAAATTACAATTAGTTTACTTGAATTGGTAAAAAAAAAAAGTTTATACTACTTTTGGCAAATAAAAACTTGGATGCGTTTAATACAAGCTTTCATCATATTTTAAAGGATTATTATAAATATTCATTCCAATTATACAGCTGTCCTATTCAAACTATCGAAATGTATGAAATTGTTAAAAGATTTGGATTTCATTGCTTACATAAAATGTGTCTGTGTCTTTAAATGTTTCTGTGTCATCTCTAATTTTTTTAAAATCATTGTTTCAGGAAAGTCATCGACTCTTTCCTCCAGCTATTGCAATTGGCAGAAAAATTTCTGAAGACATCAGCATCTGTAAGTTATTTTTATGTGATTGGCTGTCTACACGGCGGTAAATATGACCCAACGATAAAACCTATTCTTAATAAATATATAAATTGTATTAATTAATATTGGTTAATATAGGAAATGCCTATATAGCTTCATTTTACAAAACAATGTTTTGAAATTAATTGCCCTTCTGGTAAGTTATTATGTCTTAAAACATTCACAAAGAAAATGAAGGCTTAAAAATGAAAAATAAAAACATTTTACTGAAATGTAAGTAAATTTTTTATTTAAAAATTTGCAGAAATATTTCATTTTTTTAACATAATTTAAAATTTTTTTTTTAAATTTATAACATATTTTTAACAAAGATAAAATATTGAACATCATCCAGGTGGCCACTCAATACCCAAGAGAACAACCGTTATTGTATCACCTTTCTTGGTGCACAGAGACGAAGACGTTTTTCCCGATCCAGAGAAGTTTGATCCAGAACGATTTCTACCGGAAAACAGCTCGCATATTCCTGATTGTGCTTACATTCCTTTTGCTGCGGGCCGAGAGACTGCATTGGTAAAAGACTTGAACTAAATCTTTCTACAGCAGCATGCATTTTAAAATTAAATATCCTTCATAGATTTTTTTTTTTTTTATACAGCATGATTTATCTATTATATATAATTCCCGTGTCACGATGCTTGTTCGGGATGAACTCCGAAACTAACAATCCGATTTTAACTTTTTTTTTATTAAATGTGTGTTTTGTTCCAACTTGAGAGATAGGATAGTTTTTATGCAGATTTTTTTTTATTTAAATGCATAATTGACGATTTTCATATTTCGTCATTTGGCGCCATTGACGTCATTTGGCGCAACTAAAATTTGCGATTTCTCATCCGATGGACGTAATTTTGAAAGTACATTCAAAATACAAGGTCAGGTGTACCATAAGATCGGGTTGTTGATGCCAATACCTAACGGAGAGGCAAAATTTCTTCAAATTTATTTTATGGGCACTTCTGAAGAACGTGTGACAACTCGATGTCAGTATAATTTTATCGAATAAGCAGTACAAAGAGCTATTGTAGAATTGTTGGAAAGTCTTTTAGAAAATCATAACCAACTTATTAAATTATTTAACGAATTTATTTATTTTGACGAAAGACAGATTAACAAGAAATAGTGTTCATCGCTTAGTTCTTAGATAAATGAAAGTAATTAATATTAAAAATTAAATTAGGTAAAATAACTATAAAATAGTGTTAAAAATCAACGTGATCTACCTCATTCATTAAATGAATAAAAATTAAACATTTTCTATTCTTTGAAGTTTAATTTGAACTTTTCATCAATTTTTACCAATCACTTCCTTAACAATACCAATTATAGTATCTAATAATTGAACGAAATACAAGAAAGCCACAGCAACTCGTGGCTGGGTGTGCTAGCATGATATAAATAGAAATATATGTTTTATTTTATATGATATATTTTTATTTTATTTTATTTTTAAATATTCATTTAATTATATCTTGGAATATTTTATTTTAATAATTAAAATAACAACATTATACATTAAAAATATATGGTTAGAATATAAATAACCAATACTTTTTTCTGCATTTACAACATTATTTTATATAATACAAGTATGCGATTGCCTTATTTTAAAAATTGAAATAATTACATTCTTAAAATAATTTGCATTAAAAAGTAAAATAAATATTAAATAGTAATTCAGCCTTCGATGCATTTTGAAATAAAATAGTGTTGTAAGCGTGCTTCCTCCCATGCACTGCAAGCGAGCCCCCTTGTGGCATTCTGGAGAAATGAGCAGTAGGCCTCGAGATTCTCACGCGAGAGGAAGTACAGCTGAAAAAGTGCTCTGAATAACGTTTAGTTTGTAATATCTTATCTTTATTCCTTTTTTTTTGACACTCACTCGGAGAGGAAATTATTTGTCCAGTACCTGACATTTTCGGAATAAATACGAAATAATTGTATGTTATATTTTCCGTATGTGAAACCGTAAATACTTTTTACAATCCAGCGGCTTCCGAAAGATTATAAATAACCAATAAATTTTCCTGATATATACAAGTATACAGATATTTTAAATTTTTATCAAAAAAAAATTCGTCATATTATACTTGTAACATAATTGAATTAAATTTACTAACAATTTCCATTCTATTAATTTATGCATCAATTTTTACATAAGTCAACTGGTATTACACACACACAAAAACAAATATTCAAAACCGGGTTAAAGAACGATCACAAAATTGATATATCTAATGAACAGTACACAAAAAATCAGTTTTCTAATTTTTTCAAATCAATAAACAATTTTCGAATTAAACTCAATTTTAACTTCACTTTTAGCAAAAGGTTTTTTCACACAAATTTGTTGAATTATAGAAAAAATTGTGTTTAAAATAATATACCCCTTCATGTGATTTGATAGTGAATGAGAAGAATGTATTGTATTTACAGTAATTTGAAATCTTCATGTATATCTCCGTGTAGCAGGTAACGAAGATTCGCGATTGCAAGGATGTAATGGAAATAATAAAAAAAATCTCGTTCTTCTCCTATGATGATGATCATCTCCATAAGTCTTTGTCTTTCTAAGCAGCACGATAAAATACAATCCTTATTTCGTATCCTTTTTAAATAATTTTTTTCTTTAAATAATTTTTCTTTTTGCACAGGACGCGTGTTTGGAGAGATGGAAGTGAAAGTCCTGGTGTGTGACATTCTGAGAAACTTCTCCTTCACTCTCTGGACTCGAGGGACAAAGTGCTTCCCCCTCCCCAAAATCACTCTCAAATCGTCTCAGCCGCCCGCATCAAATTTCGACGCAGACAACAGTGAATGATTTTTGAATTGCTCATTCAAGAACTAAATTAACTGATTTGATTATTCCACTTTTTTGTTGTTGTTTCACAAACACGTTTTGTTGTTGTTTTTTATTTAAATAAATATATTGGACATCAAAGTGATTCATGTTTCATAAATTGTGCAATTCTAGGTTGGGCAGAACAGAAATTTCTTCCGTATTCATAAATGTACAGTTCGAAAAATTCTTGACTACTGTTTACTTTTTTATTTATGTTGTTTGTTGTCGTTTCTTATCCCACTTGGCTGGCCAAGCTCACGTCATGATTGAAGGGGAAGGAAGCAGCTTCTGTTGTGACGGAGCATCAGTAGGTAGAAGTCGGACTTTGGCTCCGTGACGCTCTTACAATCATAGGTGACCGGGACCTACGGCTTGAAGTGGATTCGAAACACTACAAACATCCATGGCACCGCCGGAATTCGAACACGAAACCTGTGGCACCGAGCGCCAGACACTCGGCCATTCAGTTCCCAAATTTGTGAAAGCCAACGGCACGGTGTGTTCCACGGTGGTCACCCACCCAAGTACTGACCGCGCCCAATGATGCTTGACTTCGGTGATCTAACGAGAACCGGTATATTCAGCATATTTTTATTTATTGTTGTATATAATAGAAATCTGTAGAACATAGTATAAATATATACATCAAATTTGTTTCTAATTAAATTTATGAAAAATATGTGAACTGAACCATACCCCGAATCGTCCTATGATAAGTGGACGAGGGGTGCTGATGCAAACAATAGGTATTATCGATGCTCTAATTACGATGCCTCAAAACACGTCAACGGTTGCCACTAGATCTCAAATAAGCAGATCTGACTTGTTTCCTCTATCAGCATCTACTCCCACTGACAGATGCTGTACTCAAATTAACAAAATATTTGTATAGTTTTTCAAGTAATTTTGAAAAATCACATTCAGGCGTTTAAATTATAAATTAAATTTTTTATTTTCTCTTGTACTTTCTTCTCTTTTATATTATTTGTCTATTATTATTTAATATTAATAATTGCGATTTTATTATATATTTTCAAACTAAAATGAATTATTTTTTTACTTTTAAAAATATTTTTTTTTACTTTCAAAAGAAAGAGAGAAAAAAAAGAATGTTCAAAGTAAACTACGATTACATTTTACATTCATTTTTACAATTATATTTTATATTCATTATTAATAATTGAGAATTTATATAATTTTAAAATTTTCCAAACTAGGATGATTTTTTTACTTTCAAATTCGTCAAAGAAACAACGAGAAAGTTCCAATATAACTAAAAATATACTTTACATTTTAGGTCTATCTATGTCCTTGGTTAAAATTAATTTATGTGTAAAAAATATCACAGTCTGAGATCTAAATAACATGTGTTTAAATAATATTTTAAACCATAAAGATAAATAATTCTGATCAAGACAATGCATTTCAATTTCAAACAGGGAAACCAAATAAAGTATCAAGAATAATAAAAGGTGAAAAAGAAGGAATGTTTGTAATTACTTATTTAACCAGACATGGAAAATATATTTAAAATGTAGTCAATATAATAAAAGAACTGTGATTGGAAGTAATAACCTCTATATAAGGAACAATATTATGACAATTGAATAACCGTTGAAATAAGGAAAAAATATGGACATTGTACTTGATAATGCTATTTTCCTCTTTCAAGGATTATTTAACTGTTATTCAAATTTTTATAAAAACCGAAAACAGTATTAAGGATAAATTCTTTGAAAAGCATGTCATAGTTTTTCTTACTAAAATATTTTAAAAACCATTGTTCCAAAAAGGCTGAGAGAAACGCTCAATTTGACGAGAATATTAAAGAACGTTCCACGTTTACTTAAATGAAATTTCAAAATATTTTAGTGATTAATTTTTCAAAAATATTTTGATACAGGAATATTTGTAAATAAAAAAAAAAGAAATTTTAATCTGGTTTACTTTAAGTGGCTTTTTTTTCGGGTTCACTCGATGAGTTATTATCGGTTTTTATTCTCTTTACAAGTATTAATCTACAACAAGTATGTCATGGTGTAATAAGCTTTTAGTGCCGGGCAATAATAAGTCATTCTGAGACATATGTGAGAAAGCTTCAGTATTGCGTCAGAATCAACCAACGATCTCAAATTGCCCCCATTCTTGCGGTACAATTTAGAAAGAACAATCTACCTGGACAGTTAGGGATGATATTTGAAAAGGAAATTCGCTTTTCTCAGATCTTCTCAAGAGTATCTAGATGCCTTCCATTCTTCACGATAGAAAGGAATCTTCGGACGGCTGTGAACTCTGTCGTCAACCAGAGGTCTGAAATTGCTCCCATGTTTACAATACAATTTAGAAAGAACAATCTCCCAGAAGATTTATGGGTGATGTCTGAAAAAGAAAATTCGCATATCTTCTCAGAGAATCACAGATGCCTTCCAGTCTTTACCATCGAAAGGAATCTTCGGACGGCAAGTGAACTCTGTCGAAAAAAATTATTAATCTTCTTTGTCTGTTTTAGAACCGAGTATCTTTAGTTTCTCAAAAGCACTGCGTTATGTGCCAGGCTATTCTGCCACTAATGAAGTGTTAGCAATGCTGAATAGATATTTATTAATAAACTAAATCCCATATATATTATTCATTCAAAATGGTTCCAAAATAAATACATTAGAAAAAACTGCTTTCAATATTCTATGTTTTTTGTTTACAGAAAAAGATGAATTTAAAAAGCGGTGATTCGTAAGCTGGTGTAAATACACGCTTAGCGTTTTTTTGGCTATAGGGATGCAGTGAGTAATCAATATTTATAAGTGTAAAGTTTAGTTAGAAAACTCATAAGTCTCCTTCACGTTTAGCAGAAGAAGCGAAAAAACTATAAAAAATATGTATACAATTTCAATTTTTAAATTGAATCTCTATCATTTTTTAGATGTTGTTATCAGACATACATTTATTAAAATGAAACTCCGTATTAAGTTATGAAAATTATATCCAGGAGTTAAGATAATAAGAAATTTATAACGACATGTTAATTTTTTTTTTTAAAAAGAAAAGTTTTTAGATCTTGTATTTAGACTTTAACCCGGACTTGCTGCACAAAATTTAGTCAGAAAAAAAAAATATTTATATGCAAAATGATCATCTGAATCCTCCAATATGCACTACTATAAGGCCTGTATCCAGATCTTACAAATTTGATTGAAAGATTTTCACTGAAATTATGAAAGTATTACAGTCAAAGAAATCCCTTCAACTTGATAGAGATTTTAACGTAGAAGTTATTATGGTCGAGAAGCGTTCTGTTAGAGCAAATATATTACTGGACAGATTTCGAAAAAAAAAAGCAATATTACTCATTCCAACAGATGATGCAAATTTATGATGTGCTAAAGCAATAATTATTAGAGTAG
>BPLR01021496.1:0-30929 GCA_021605095.1 Caerostris extrusa
ACGCATTACATTGAGTAATACTTAAATTGATTTTTCTTAAAAAAAATGTTTGATGTTTTAATTTTTTAAATGATTGTTTCTTGCTTTTAAAATGATTGGCGATTTGATTGTTTACATTTGAATGATTGCGATTTGATTGTTTTATTTAAAATGATTGATTTGATTGTTTAAATGATTTTTAAAATATTGTTTTATTTTTTTCTTTTCAGTTTGTAATAATATTTAAAATGATAGCTTTCTTTTAAAACAGTAGTTTAAAAAAGTTCAGACAAATACTTCAAAAGGCGGTTTATTTCAATAAATTTTTTCCATGTAAATAAATTTCAAATGTTTCATTGTATACACAAAACTCTTTAATTGACAATCTAAGTTATTTCGAGTAGAGAGACCCATTGAAGAACACAATCTTTCTACAAACCATACTTTCTCCAACCATTACCAAAATGCCCAGGGATCAGAAAAAGTGCTCAGCGTGATACATAAACCCGTCAGCTTCATTCCATCCTTACATAGAAAGCGTCCTGAGCAACGATTACTTGCAGCGTTTCGAACATAACATTGGCTCTTGGATAATCGGGAATCTCCTCATCAATCTCCGGATCGGACGATCGGGATATCTTTTTTATCTACTTCAAAGGATGCTGCAGGCTCAGTGATCTCCCCTTTTCCTAAAATACTACAATGCCTTCAATGACCAACATCAATTCTTTACCGATGGGCATCCTAATACCTTCCAAATCATACAAACAGGTAGAAGAGCCGGACACTGTCTATTATGCTGTCCGTTTTTGGAATAGAAAATAGCTTTTGACCGCTTCTATTATGTGTCATAAATTTCTGGAAGTCACTGTTTCTCTTGAGCACGTACACGTATTTTCCACTATTTTGTTATATTTAAGCGTCAAGTAATCGAATTCAAATGCCAGGTGGTGTATTGTATTGCTCGAATAAAAGAGATGGATAAAGATTTACAAAAGATTTAGTAAAGGCGGAATGCAAAAGAAAGTATTTCTATTTTTGTAAACTAAAGAAAAATTTTTGAAGGATATAAATTAAAAGTATTCAAGCTTAAATTTGTAATTTCAACATATCTTTATAAAAGTGAAAAATTAAATAATTAACTAAAATTGAAGTCCAAAAAAATTGAATTTTGAATATTTTTAATCGAATTTTTTTTATATAAAATTGAATTTCAAACTTTTAAATCGAATTTTTTTCTTGATTTCAACATTTTGACCGAATTTTTTTTTTCTTATAAAATTGAATTTCGAATCTTTTTCTTATAAAATTGAATTTCGAATCATTTTCTTATAAAAATTGAATTTTTGAATTTCTTATAAAACTGATTTTCGAAACTTTTTCTTAAAAAACTGATTTTCTAATCTTTATATTCTAATCTTTAAAATCGAATATTTTTCTTATAAATGTGAGTTAAAGACTTTTCTTATAAAATAAATTTCGAATCTTTTAATCGAATCCTTTTCCTATAAAAATTTAATTTAGAATCATTTTAATTAAATCATTTTCTTATAAAATCGAATTTAGAATCTTTTTCTTATAAAATTGTTTTTGAATCCTTTTCAATATTCACTCACAATGTTGGCCATCCTAATTAATACCTTCCAAACCATACAAAAAGATATAAGTGCCGGACACTGTCTATTATGCTGTCCGTTTTTGGAATAGAAAATAGTTTTGACCGCTTTTTTAATTGTGTCATAAATTTCTGGGAGTCACTGTTTCTCTTGAGCACGTATGGGTATGATTCACTATTTTCTTATATTTAAGGGGCAATTAATCGAATTCAAATGCTAGGTGGTGTATTGGATTGCTCGGACAAAATGATGGATAAAGATTTATAAAAGATTTAGTATAGACGGAATGCAAAAAAAAATTATTATTTCTATTGTTTGTAAGCAAAACGAAAAAAATTGAGAAGATATAAATTAATCGTATGCATCTTTAAATTGCTAATTTCAGCATACCTTTATAAAAGAAAAAATAAATAAGGATTTAAATTATTGTTTTCTTTAACTTTTGAGTGATTTGTAATAATATCTAAAATGTTTTTTTCTATTACAATGTTTGATGTTAATAATTGTTTGCTTTTAAAATGATTGGTGATTAGATTGTTTACTTTTAACATGATTGGTGATTTGATAATTTAAATGATTTAAATGACTTTTAAATGCTTGTTTTCTTTTCCTTTTAATTTGTAATAATATTTAAAATAATTGCTTTCTTTTAAAACCCTAGTCCATAAAAGTTCCAAAAATATTTCAAGAAGGAGGTCTATTTCAATAAATTTTTTTGTCATGTAAATAAATTTCAAATGTTTCATTGTATACAAAACTCTTTACAATTGACAATCTAAGTTATTTAAAATAGAGACCCATTGAAGAAAACCATTCTTTTCTACAAATATCCTACCATTACCAAAATGCCCAGTTATCTGAAAAAGTGCTCAGCGTGATACATAAACCCGTCAGCTATTCCATCCTTACATAGAAAGCGTCCTCAGCAACGATTACTTGCAGCATTTCGAACATAACATTGGCTCCCGGATAATCCGGGAATCCCCTCATCAATCTCCGGATCGGACGATCCGGGATATCTTTTATCTATCAAAGGATGCTGCAGCCTCGTGATCTCCTTTTCCTAAAAATACTGCAATGTCTTCAATGACCAACATCAATTCTTTACCGATGGGCATCCTAATACCTTCCAAATCATACAAACAGGTAGAAGAGCCGGACACAGTCTATTATGCTGTCCGTTTTTGGAATAGAAAATAGCTTTTGACCGCTTCTATTATGTGTCATAAATTTCTGGGAGTCACTGTTTCTCTAGAGCATGTATGCGTATTTTTCACTATTTTCTTATATTTAAGGGTCAAGCAATCGAATTCAAATGCGGTGGTGTATTGGATTGCTATAATAACAAAGTGATGTATAAAGATTTATAAAAGTTTTAGAATAGGCTGAATGAAAAATAAATATTTCTATTTTTTTTTGTAAACAAAACAAAAAAAGTTGAAAGGATATAATTAAGCGTATGCATGTTTAAATTTGTAACTTCAGCATATCTTTACATAAGAAAAAAATTAAATAGATAAATAAAATTGAAAAAAAATAATTAATTTCGAATCTTTTAATCGAAAAAAAAAAAATTGAATTTCGAAACTTTTTAATCGAAATTTTTTCCATAAAATTGAATTTCGAATCTTTTCTTTTTGAATCGAATATATTTTCTTATCAAATTGAATTTCGAATCTTTTTCTTATCAAATTGAATTTCGAATCTTTTTTTCAAATTGAATTTATCAAATTGAATTTCGAATCTTTTTCTTATTAAATTGAATTTCGAATTTCTTAAAAAACTGATTTTCGAAGCTTAATAATCGAATCTTTTTTTCTTATAAAACTGATCTTCGAATCTTTATAATCGAGTATTTTTCTTATAAAATTGAGTTAAAATATTTTTCTTATAAAATTGAATTTAGAATCTTTTTCCTATAAAATTGAATTTAGAACTTTTTCCTATAAAATTGAATTTTAGAACTTTTTGCCTATAAAAGAATTTATTACAAGACCAACTTTTGCCTTAGTGTTTTCCTTTTTGTTTTTTAATGCCATTAGAAAAAAAAAAAGATTTCATAAACCACAAGTTAATCATATACAGAACTCACGTTTGAGACACTATTAACTCAACGAAAATATAATTTAGAAAAAAAAAAAGAAGGGAAAAACACATTATAAAGATTTTTGAAAAAGAAATTGTATTTATGTCTACCACCACTCAGGTAAGGAGCATCTTCGATCCATCTTTAGTTCGAATTGAATAAACTCGGCTCTAGTGCGTCGTCACATTCCTTTAAAGTCCAAAGCCTCCGGGGTGGTCAATATCACGAGTCCCATTTAGCTGGAGAAGAAGAGGCTTCTTTAAAGAACCCCTTTCGACAGTTATCAGTTGAAGAAAGTTCGAAATAGAGTTTAGGTTATCAGGATGAGCCAAAGGGCGATATGTCGAATTGAAAGAATGCAGTTTTTTTTTTTCTCACATATCTTCTGTCTGTGGAATGAATTTCATTTTTGAAGTGATTTCAAGTCCAAACAACAAAAAGAATAAAAATTTGCTATTTAGTTTTATTGTAAAAATTAATTTTATTGAAGTTATAGCGAGTAGAAAAATTTAAATTGAATTTAATTATAATTGTAAAGTATGGAGCCTGATGACCGAATGACTAGCGCTCTAACGCTCAGTACCACAGGTTTCATGGTCAGTCACGGCGGTGCAATAGATGTTTGTAGTGGTTCGAATTCACTTTAAGCCGTAGTTCCCGGTCTAATAGAAATAGTGTTGCAGAGGTATGTTACTAGAGTCCGTTGCATATCTTCTAGCTACGTGTTCCCTGGGTAGTGCTAAATGAGTAACAGCGGTGCAGTACTTACTGGTGAATTAAAGATTAACTCTCTGTGTATTTCCAGCTGCATTACAACAACAACATAATCAACATCCAAGTAGTTCATTCATCCTTCATTATACTATGAGGACTTTATACAATTTATGAAAACTTTATTTTAATGACATTATGCAAAAATCATTAAAGTAAAGTCTTCATGTAGATTTGACGAATTCGTTTGAATTAAATATGTAAATATTTTTAGAATATGAAATAAATCCACTGAATATTAGGAAATTTAGGTGTAGAAGAAGTTATTTTTATTTTCCATTTTTAACCTTCTAGGTCAGGGGTGGACAACTCAAATGGTCTTGCGGGCCACTTTGCAAATGTATCCTAACTCCGCAGGCAGCATATAAAATTATATATCCCCATATCAGATTTAGACCCACTATAGGCATTTTTTTGAGTGAAAAATTGAAACATAATGAGTTATTATCTGTATGTTTACTATTATTCTTACATATAAACATAGCTAATATAATAATAATGATACTAAACGTACATTATAAATAAATATATATATATATATATATATATATATATTTCTTATAATTTCAGTAGTTGATTTTTGAATATATGGATGCACAAATAATGTATTTTTAATGCATTGGTTTCCACTACTTTGGTTATTATAAAATAAATATATTTTGTAAAATAGTGATAAATCTCACGGGCCGCAAAAATATTTAAGGTGGTCACTCCTGTTACATGATCTTGTTACATGTTAACATGATAATTATTTTTAATAATTCCGTATAACCTGCTTAATAATATATTACTATAAGCTTTCTATTAAGTTTACTAAATTACAAATTAATAATATACTCATAGCAGGATTCAAGTTTAAGGGACCCTTCATTCAACCAAAATATTATTTAGAAAAAACGAAAGAAAAAACACATTATAAAGAGTTTTTGAAAAAAGAAATTGCATTTGTGTCTACCATCACTCAGGTAAAGAGCATCTTCGATCCATCTTTAGTTCGAATTGAATAAACTCGGCTCTAGTGCGTTGATACATTCCTTTTGAGTCCAAAGCCTTCCGGGGTGGTCAATATCACGAGTCACATTTAGCTGGAGAAGAAGAGGCTTCTTTAAAGAACCCCTTTTGAAGTTATCAGTTGAAGAAAGTTCGAAATAGAGTTTAGGTTATCAGGATGAGCCAAAGGGCGATATGTCTATGTGAAAGAATGAAGGGTTTTTTTCTCACATATCTTCTGTCTGAGCAATGAATTTCATTTTTGAAACGATTTCTGTTTCCCGCAACAAAAGAATAATAATTAGAAAAAAATTTTGTTATTAATTTTTATTTTAAAAATTTATTTTATTTAAATTACATCCAGTGTAAAAATTAAATTATAATTGTAAAGTAATATTTTAATAAGTAAAATATTTATTTAAAATTATTTGTTTTATTTTTTCTTTAATTTTAAATTTTACCTTGATACGAAAAGGCTTTAATTACATTAGCGTTTTCTAAAAGAATCCTAATAATAAATATGAAGCATTTAATTTAAATAATTTAAAATATTGATCAGTTATATAAAATATTTTTCATAAATGTTTGAAGTTTGAAGAATGTTTTCAAATTCATATTACATCTTTACAGTTAATAAATAAAAAAATATCTTTAAAGTGATCGTCATAAATATGATTAATTTAGATTTAATTAGATTTTAATTCAGAATAATTTATAAATATTTTATATAAAATATTTAACTTAATTAAACAAACAAATTAATTTCCATTTATAGATAATTATTGTTTTATTAAAAGCAGTGTATTTTAATATTTATTACAAAACTTTTCATGCGCTTTAAATGTACTTAAAATATTTGCTGATTTTCAGGAATACTAATCAGAATAATTCAGAAAATCAGGTAATTTGGAAATCTGAAAAAATTACGTTAATAGTTCATAATTTAAAGAAGCCAAAAATAAAAAAAGACAAATTTAACTATACTTAAAATACTTAACTATTAATTGCAAGACCAGTGATTTGTTAGATTTTCTATGACGAGATTAAAGAAGAGAAATTAAAATAAATGAAACAATAAAATTGTTAGGAAATAATTTCAGAATATTTCAACCTGAATAGAACTAAAAATTATGTATATATTATTTTATAAATCTTGAACTATGATTGAAGTATAATACAATTATGTATGTGAGGTTCATAGGGATTACAGGACTATTCAAGTATTTTATTTCAGTTGTAGAGAGCTTGAGTAAAAAATAAAAATGCATAGAACTGATCAAACTGAAGAGAATTAAAAATTATGTATAAATTCTTTTATAAGCCTCAAATTACGATTGGTTTAAAATGCCATTATGCATGTGATGTCATGGAGATTACACTGCTATCCAACTATTATGCACTCGTGTCCATAAATTAAGGATAATGAAGTTCAGGCAAAGAAAGAGACAGAAGCAAAACAAATTTGACTTATTTGTAAAGTCTATTTATTAAACAAAAGGTAAAGAGCAAAAAGATGCTATATGTTTGACATAATTAATAAAAATTGCGATTTTTACTCCCTGGAGCATATTTCAAAAAAGAACCTATTTACAAAAACAGTATAACATGGTTAGTATGATGGTTAATATGGAGTATGTCTCCAGGACGATGCAATACAGGCCTTAAACGCCTAGGCATGCTGAGTATCAAATTATCAATCTGATCTTGGGGAATATTACACCACTCATCAAGCAATGCCCTCCGAAGTTCCGGTTGACAGGTGGGAGGGGGTTGACGGGCTGCAATTCGTCGGCCAAGCATATCCCACACATGCTCTATTGAATTCAAGTCCGGTGAGTATGCTGGCCAATCCATACGGGGATATCCTCCAATTGAAGGCATTCGTCTACAATGTTTGCACGGTGAGGACGGGCGTTGTCATCCATAAATAGAAATTCAGCACCCATGGCGTCCCGAAACAAACGTACATGTTGTTCCAGAATGACATCCCAATAGATGTGGCCTGTAGATGTGGCCTGTCATCGTTACACTCTGAACATGCAGGTCAGTTCTGGAACCAAGAATAATTCCTCCCCAACGAGTTATCCTGCACCACCGTAACGGTGTCGTTCAATGGTGTTCTCTTGGTGGTAACGGGTACCTGGCGCTCTCCATATGAAAGTCCGGCGAGAATCAAACTGCAAACTAAACCCTGGACTCGTCGGAAAACATCACACAAGACCACTGTTGCGGTGTCTACAATGCATGTTCTCTACTCCAGGTTAATCGCAGGCGACAGTGAGTTGCGTTAAGTGGAACACATCTGACAGACCTACGGGCATATAGACCAATGTGCCCTAAGCGTCTGTACACGGTCTGCCTTGAAACTGTCGTACCGGTAGCTGAAGAGTAGCTGACGAGACAGGTCTGATGCTGTGCTCCGTCTGTTTCTTTTGGCAGTAACTGCTAAATACCGGTCCTCATTCATTCGGCGTTGTAACATCTACTCACAATACCATCATCTTCGAATAGTTGTCAAAGCCTGGAGATGACACTCTGGGCGATTCCAAGTTCTCGGATACTTCCAGCTGGGTACGTCCACATTCCAGTCGTCCGATAATTCTACCACGTAAAAAATCATCCAAATGCTTCCTTTGTGCCATAACTATGCGGTTATTGCACTCAAAGGCTTTTAAACGCTTGTGAACAATTTTACTTCTTTGTCACCATTCCTTATATACCCCTCTCTTACACTCTCGTCATTGTGACGTACTATCCGCGTCATCTGGTGGTTTCCAGTTATTTGCATATTCTTATTCAAGATGTGTGTGATAATTCTACAGGTGAAATTTTTTATTTTAGAGTTCAATTTCTGTGTGATTCTGAATTATCCTTAATTTATGGACATGAGTGTATTTCAGTTGTAAACAGCTTGAATCAAAGATGAAAATTCAATAGAACTGATCAATCTGAATAGGATTAAAAATTATGTATATATTCTTTTATAAGCCTTGAACTACGATTAATGTAAAATGCAATTATGCATGTGAGGTCACGGGATTGCTCGGCTATTCAAACATATTTCCGTTGTAGACAGCTTGCGTAAAAGATGAAAATGAATAATATTGATAAAACTGAATTGAATTAAAATATTTTTTATAAGTTTTGGACTACGATTGATGTACAGTTTTGCATGTGAAGTCATGGAGTCACTGCTATCTAACTATTACATTTCAATTGTAGACAGGCTTGAATCCAAAAGTAATGGTAACCAGCCTTTTTTTCTTATTTAGTATTTAAGTAAAATTCCAGCCCTTATTTAGTCTTTAAATCTTTATTTATTTCTTTATTTATTTAAAAAAAATTATTTCTTCCTTATTTTAATATGTTTTACGTAAAACTCAATATATAGAAAAACAAGCACACATAATTCTAAATGATTTTTACACATTTGTGTTTTGATATTTGCAAATTTATCATTTTATTTCTACATTTTTATTGCAACTCACTTTATTTCTAATTTTTGTCATTAATTATTAGTTCAATAATAATCGAGTGCATAATCCCATTAAAACACAATAAAAACATATAATTCGAACTTTTTTTCAACATAAGAAAAATCAATTTCATACTTTTCTTTATTTTTTTTTTTTACTGATTTTCTTTATGTATCCAACTTTTTATTTAATTTTAGTTTACATATACAATTAAAAACTAATGTTAAAATAAAATAAGATTTAAATTGAAAATATCCTTTCTTTAGATTGGCCTATTTTAAAGCATTTTTTTTTAAATACAAACATTCTTCTGTATTGATGCATGTTTCTTTATTGATAATAAATATTGTTCAAAATTTAATTTGATGCATTTCTTCTTCCTTTATTTATCTAACCATCTTTCGAAGAAATACACGTTTAAATATTGTATTTTCTTTAACTTGAGACAGAACAAATTTTTCAATTTATACAACCCAATAAAAATACCACTAAATGTTTTTCTCTAGGTATGTCAGAGAAATTTAACTTTCAAACAATTTAATATAGTTAGTATTATGCTTTTTGGATTTTTCATCTGCGAAGTTTTTTATTAGATTTAATGAAAAAAAAAAATACATTCCAAAAGAAAAAAAAAAAACTTTTAATAACAAAATTCTTTCAGTTTACTCGTTGCCAGGTTTAACAAAATTCCTTTAGGAGAAGTTGTAAGAAGAAATTGTTCAAAGTTAAGCAATTTTATCTTGCAAAGTAAATATTTTTGATTCATAAATGTTTGAACTGAATTTTACAATATGAAATAGTACTTCACTTTAATTTTAGTCACTTTTTGCCAGACAATTTTTTATATGGAAGAGAATCTTTTAATAATGAAATGTTTATATTGTATTCTTTAACTTCATCTTCATATTTTATTACATTAAGGATTTAATAAAACTATAATCAACATTTGTATGACACTTTTAAAGCATGATAAGTAGATTTTAATACTTTTTTAAAGTAACTTTTTTGAAAAATATCTAATAATCTAAATCTAATAAACCTAAAGTGATTTCGAAATATAAAATTAAACCTTAAAAACTGTATTAGAAATATTCATACGAGTTTTAGTTTTGTTTTTCATCATACTTTTTAATTTATTAATTATAAAGTTAATTTTTTTTTTTTAAATTAAAGCTATTAATTAACTAACTAGTAATTAACTAAAATTATTAATTTAGATTATATTAAATAATAAAATAACAATTAAAATAATTAATTAAAAATTAAATAGTAAATTATTAAAAATAAAATTAATTAAAATAATTAATTAAAAATTAAATAGTAATTAAATAATTATAACTTAAAATAATTTATATAATATTACTAGTTAAAACGATCAGTTAATTAAAACTATTAATTTACTAACTAAAAATTTTAAATTTATAAAAATTATTTTAAAATTTTTTTAAATGTATAAAGCCACATTTTATTTCTTTACTTATTACTAAGTCTAAACTTGCTTTAAACATTTACAGGAATTTTGGAAAATGTAGCTGAGGCTAAAAAGGTTTGCCGCATTTAAGACAGTAGTTGCAGTTTTAGTTTGACACAGAAAATTATATACATTTAAACTATTATTTAGCTAAAAGATACATGCGATCTTAATAATGCGGCCGTAATAACACTGCCTTATGAAATGATGAGTATCATAATGTTTTGAGTCTCTATAATAACGACTATTGAAATCAATTTCCTTTATGTTATTATCTATCACTTTTGTTATATATCCATTGTAAAAATGAATAATAAATTGTGCGGTAAACAAGAAATTGATTTTTAAAAATCAATTTCCTTTTGCAACAATATTTAAAATAAATGTTTTTTTTTTAAATGATTGAAATTCTGATTTTTAAATGATTAAAATGATTGTTTTCTCTTAAAATGATTGAGGATTTGATTGTTTAGATGATTGTTTTCTTTTAAAATGATTGGGGATTTGATTTTTTAAAAGTTTTAAATGATTTTTAAATTATTGTTTTATTTTTTTTTAAATTTTAGTTTGGAATAATATTTAAAATGTTTGATGTTTTCTTTGTTTAAATGATTTAAGTGATTGTTTTCTTTTAAAATTAAATTGCTTGTTTAAATCAAATGATTGTTTTCTTTTTTTGATTTGATTGTTTAAATTTAAAAATGATTGATTTTGTTTTAAATGATTGTTTTCTTTTAAAGTGATTTGATTTGATTGTTTACTTTTAAAATGATTAGTGATTTGATTGTTTAAATGATTTAAATGTTTTTTTAAATTATTTTCCTTTTAGTTTGAAATAATATTTAAAATGATTTCTTCTTTTAAAATATTTTATGTTTTGATTGTATAAATGATTTAAATGATTGTTTGCTTTTAAAATTTATTGTTTTTAAAATGATTAATGAATTGATTGTTTATTAAAATTATTGGTGATTTGATTGTTTAAATGATTTAAATGATTTTTTTAAATAATGTTTTCTTTTCTTTTAGTTTGGAATAATATTTAAATTGATTTTTTTCTTTTAAAATGTTTGATGTTTTAATTTTTTAAATGATTGTTTGCTTTTAAAATGATTTGATTTGATTTGATTGTTTGCTTTTGAATGATTGCTGATTTGATTGTTTAAATCATTTAAATGATTGTTGACTTTTTAAATGATTGGTTATTTGATTGTTTAAAAGATTTAAAATTTTTGAATTGTTTTCTTTTCCTTTTAGTTTGTAATAATGTTTAAAAGGATCGTTTTGTTTTATAACACTAGTCTATAAAAGTTAGACAAATATTTCAAAAGGCGGTTTATTTCAATAAATTTTTCCATGTAAATAAATTTCAAATGTTTCATTGTATACATAAAACTCTTTACAATTGACAATCTAAGTTATTTCGAATAGGGACCCATTGAAGAAAGCCAATCTTTTCTACAAAACCATACTTTCTCCAACCATTACCAAAATGCCCAGGGATCAGAAAAAGCGCTCAGCGTGATACATAAACCCGTCAGCTATTCCATCCTTACATAGAAAGCGTTCTGAGCTACGATTACTTGCAGCATTTCGAACATAACATTGGCTCCCGGATAATCCGGGAATCTCCTCATCAATCTCCGGATCGGACGATCCGGGATATCTTTTTATCTATCAAAGGATGCTGCAGCCTGGTGATCTCTTTTCCTAAAAATACTACAATGTCTTCAATGACCAACATCAATTCTTTACCGATGGGCATCCTAATACCTTCCAAATCATACAAACAGGTAGAAGAGCCGGACACTGTCTATTATGCTGTCCGTTTTGGAATAGAAAATAGCTTTTGACGGCTTCTATTATGTGTCATAAATTTCAGGAAGTCACTGTTTCTCTTGAGCACGTATGGGTATTTTCACTATTTTCTTATATTTAAGGGCCAAATAATCGAATTCAAATGCTAGGTGGTGTATTGGATTGCTCGAACAAAATGATGGATAAAGATTTATAAAAGATTTAATGTAGACGGAATGCAAAAAAATTATTATTTCTATTGTTTGTAAACAAAACGAAAAAAATTGAGAAGATATAAATTAAAGTATTTCATCTTTAAATTGGTAATTTCAGCATAACTTTATAAAATAAAAAATAAATAATGATTTAAATTATTGTTTTCTTTAAAGTTGATTGGTGATTTGAAAAAAAAAAAAAGATTTAAATTATTGTTCTCTTTTTAACTTTTAGTTTGTAAAATATTTAAAATGACATTTTTTCTTATTACAATGTTTGATGTTAATAATTGTTTTTTTTAAAATGATTGGTGATTATTTGTTTACTTTTAGAATGATTGGTAATTTGATTGTTTACTTTTAAAATGATTGGTGATTTGATAGTTTAAATGATTTAAATGATTTTTAAATTTATTTTCTTTTAATTTTAGTTTGGAATAATTATTTAAAATTATTATTTTCTTTTAAAAACAAGTTTATAAAGTCTGTTCTTAAAAAATATTTCAGGAAAGCCGTTTATTTCAATAAATTTTTTATCCATGTAAATAAATTTCAAAATTTTTCATTGTATACACAAAACTCTTTACAATTGACAATCTAAGTTATTTGTAGAGACCCATTGAAGCAAAATCTTTTCTACAAAACCATACTTTCTCCAACCATTACCAAAATGCCCAGGGATCAGAAAAAGTTTTCAGCGTGATACATAAATTTTTAGCTATTCATCCTTAAATAGAAAATTCCTTCAAAAGTGATTACAATTATCGTTATCGAACAAAATTGGCTCCCGGATAATCCAAACCATCATCATCAATTTCGGACGATCCGGGATATCTTTTTATCTATCAAAGGATGCTGCAGGCAAAATGATCTCCTTTTTCAAAAAATACCTACAATTTTCGCTGACGAAAACATCAATTCTTTACGGATGGGCATCCTAATTTATTCCAAATCATACAAACAGGAAATTTGAGCTATAAATATGGTTTATTTATGCTGTCCGTTTTTGGAATAGAAAATAGATTTTGACCGCTTATTCTATTATGTGTCATAAATTAAAAGTCACTGTTTCTCTTGAGCAATGGTATTTTTCACTATTTTCTTATAAAGGGCCAAGTAATCGAATTCAAATGCTAGGTTTTATTGAAATGAGCAAAGTGATGTATTTAGATTTATAAAAATTTAGTATAGGCTGAATGTAAAAGAAATATTTCATATTTTTTTTTTTTTTTGTAAATGAAAAAAAATACCTTGAAGGATATAAATTAAAAGTATGCATGTTTAAATTTGTAATTTCAGCATATCTTTATGCAATGGAAAAGATTAAAAATAGAAAAAAATAAATAACTAAAATTGAAAGCTCAAAAAAAAAAATAAAATAGTTTATTTTCGAATCTTTTTCTGTCGAATAATTTCAAAATCCTTTTTATGTTTTTTCTTATAAAAAAATTTCAAAAAAGTGATCTTTTTAATAATCCTTTTTCTCATAAAAAATTTCGAATTTTATACCAGACAACCCTTCCAAATTTGTTAAAAATTAACATGATGAAATAGCATCATGATAAAGATTAAAAACACAAAAATAAAAAATTAAAAATTTTATATTTAGAAAAACAATATTAATAAAAAATTATGTGATTTTTAATTCCACGATTGCTAACAGAAGAACATCTTGTTCTTAAAAGTTTTATGTAATAGAAATATTTTATTTTAATAATTAATTAAATTTTATTAATCCATTTCATCAAAATTTTTAAATTCCATCTTTGTTTAATTAACAAAGAGATCCAGATAAGATTGTACATCACCTTGAGGCTAAAAATGTTTTGCAAAAACGTTTCGAACCTAAACATTCTTCAGTAGATTTTTATTACAAAAATTTTTATTTTCAATTTATTAAATAAAAAATTTCTTCAAAAAGTGATTAATACAATTATCGTTATACGCAACAAAATGTTTATCAGCAAATTTTCCAAACCATCATCATTTTAAAGATGCATGATAAAAAAACTTACTTCACTTTGAGGCAAAATACTTTTCAAAATCATTTCAACCTACACATTTTCGCTGTACGAAAATATTTGCAATTCTTGTGTAGCGGAAAATCACCACTAGCAGATTTATTACTCCCATCCTAATACAGACATGGAAATTTGCAGCTATAAATATGGTTTATTTAGCTTTTATATCAATTGTCAGATTTAGAGCTAAGCTTATTCTATTAGAGTAATCAATAAAATGTGCACTAGTTAGCTAAATGGAACCACTGAATTATTAAAGAAAAAATTTCTTCAAAGAGTGTTTAATAAAATGTTGTACTCAACAAAACGTTTACCAGTAAATTGTCCAAGTTATCATTATTTTGTTGATGCATGATAAAAAAACTTACTTCACCTTGAAGCAAAACGCTTTTGAAAACCTTTCAACCTATACATTCTCTGTGTTGAAAATTATTTAGAGTTCTTGTGCAATGGAAAAACACTCCAGCTAGCAGATTTATGTAGGCATGGAAATTGACAGCTATAAATATAGTTTATTTAGGTTCTATATCACTTGTCAGATTTTCAAACGAAACTACTAGCTAAATGTCTATGTGTATTAGCTGTTTTTTAAAAAAAAAATTACTTCAAAAAAAAGTGATTAATAAACCGATTGGTGCTCTAGGCAAAATTCTTACCAGTAACTCTTCCACATCATCGTCATTTTGAAGATTCATGATAAAAAAGACTACACAAAATAAATGAACAAAAAAATTTTAAAGAAAATTGTACAGTTAAGAAAAACATATACTAAAGCATTTTTTTTTTTTTTTTTGCTAACGTTTTTGAAAAAGCCAACAGCCATTATTTTGTTTTCTTTTAAACGTACACACTCTAACTGTATGAGTTATTTACAGTTCTTGTGTAATTGCAAACACTTTCCAGCTAGCAGATTTATTACACTCATCTTCATATAGGCATGGAAATTGACAGCTATAAATATAGTTCATTTAGGTTCTATATCACTTGTTAGATTTCGAATTAAACTTAGTTAAGAGATAACAAGGAATTTTTAAATTTTCAAAAATATATATATATGTATTATAAAAAAAAATTACTTCAAAAAAGATTACTAAAATGATTGTTGCTCTTCACAAAAAAATTACCAATAAATCTTCCAAGTCATCATCATTTTGAAGATGTATGATAAAAAAAAGACTACATAAAGTAAATGAAGAAAAACTTTTTCTAAGAAAAATATACAGTTAAAAAAAACATATACTAAAAGCATTTTTTTTGCCTCGAAGCTAACTTTTAAACCTACACATCTCGCTTTATACAAAAGCGAAACGATTTTCTTGCTGGCATCTCGTCGTCCGGAATTATCCATCACAATTTGGAAAAAAAAAACTCTCGGTATTTCTTTCCGTTTCACATTTCTTTTATTTTTATTTACTTTAGTCATCCTTTATTGTTTTTTGACACTCTACTACGATGACTTCTTCTTTAAGACATCAGAAAAACTGAATACATTTATACATTTTCCTTTTTTTTTTTTTTTTTTTTCATTTCTCACTTACCAGGTAATCTATGGAATAGAAATAGTAACGTAAAGCAAAAAAGTATATAATAAAAAAAAATAAAAAAAAAAAAGGATACGAAAAACATCGGGAAAGCTCATTATGCCTTCAGGGTAAAAACCCAACCAGAGGAAACCCGACGAAAACAGAAAATTTGCCACAGAAAGAGAGCATAAAAAATGTCGATTGAAAATTGGATATCACAGTGGTTTTGCTAGAAGGCCTAGAATAACGGCCTAAAGTGCAATTGCATTTTTTGTTGCTCGTAAAAGTAATGTGTATCTAGGAATCAAAGTATACTATACATATATATATACACGTCACAACATTTTTATTTTATAATTTAGTACAAAAACCATTTAGAATTTTCATTATAACCCTAGGCTGTAATGGTTAACGTTGATTGTTATTGAAATGCTATCAGAAACGTAAAATGCTTGAACTTTTATATATATTTTGTTGTTGCTGAATCATCATCGAAGAAATTTTCTTCATTCTCACAGATTCATTAAAAAAATGAATGGATCTTCGTGTAGATTTGATGAATTAGTTATTAATAAATAATCTTTTAGATTATTTATTTAAAAAAAAGCAGGAAAAAGCTGGAAAATAACAATTTCACATGTAGAAGCATTAATTTCATTTTTAATTTTCAACTTTTTTTCTTAAAAAATGATAGAAAAATGGTTGACGTATTAATGTAAATTACAAAAAAAAATGGAAAATTTAAATCTATTTTCATTTGAAATTCCATGAGTTTTTAATGGTAAAAAAATAATTGCCATTGATATAATTAATTTTAAAATTTTCAAAACTTTAATTTTAATCCCTCATAAAGGCTTTGAAATTGACTGCTAGACACTAGTTAGCTAAATGTATATGTGTGTTGGCTGTTTTATTAAATAAGAAAATTACTTTAAAAGTAATTAAAAAACGAATATTCCTCTCAGCAAAAAATGTACCAGTAAATCTTTCAAGTCATCATCATTTTGAAAATACATGATAAAATACTACACAAAGTAAATGAAAAACATTTTTAAAGAAAAATATACAGTTAAAAAAATATACTAAAACATTTTTTTTTTTTGCCTTGAAGCTAACTTTTCAACCTGCACACTCTCGCTTTATACAAAAGGGAAAAGGATTTTCTTGCTGGCATCTCGTCCGGAATTATGCATCACAATTTGGAGGAAAAAAAAAAAACATGTCGCTATTTCTTTCCGTTTCACATTTCTTTATTTTTATTTACTTTCGCCCGTCTTCTTTATTGTTTTTTGACACTCTTCTACGGTGCCTTTCTTCTTTAAGACATCAGAAAAACTGAATACATTTAAGCATTTTCTTTTTCATTTCTTACTTACCAGGTAATCTGTGGAACAGAAATAGTAACGTAACACAAAAAAGTAAATAAAAAAAAGAATAAAGGGGAAAAAAAGATACGGAAAACATGGGAAAGCTCATTACGCCTTCAGGGTAAAACCCAACCCGAGAAATCCCGACGAAAACAGAAAACTTACCATAGAAAGAGAGCATAAAAACGTCGATTGAAAATTGGATATCACAGAGGTTTTGCTAGAAGGCCTAGAATAACGGCCTAAATTGCAATTACATTTTTGGTTGCTCGTAAAAAGTAATGTGAATCTAGGAATCAAAGTATACTATACGTATATATGCACGTCACAATATTTTTATTTTGTGATTTAGTACCAAAAATCATTTAGAATTTTCATTATAACCCTAGGCAGTAATGAATAACGTTGATTGTTATTGATACGCTATTAAAAACGTAAAATACGTGAAAGTTTATGTATGTTGTTGATGTTGAATCGACAACGAATAAATTTGTCTTCATTTTCACAGATTCGTTAAAGAAAATTGAGGGATCCTAGTTTAGATTTGATGAATTAGTTTTTAATAAAATCTCTTTTAAAAAAAAAGAATAAAATTCACTAAAAAATAACCATTTAAGATAAGGAAACACTGATTTTATTTTTTAATTTTCCAACTTTTCTTTCTTACAACATGATAGAAAAATAGTTGATGCTTTAATGTAAATTACAAAATAAAAATGTAAAATTAGTTTTTATTTTAATTTAAAAACGTTGATTGTTATTGAAAACGTAAAATACTTGAAAGTTTATATATATTTTGCTGTTGTTCAGTCGAAGACATTTTTCTTATTTTCAGAGATTCATTAAATAAAGGAATTGATCGTCGTGTAGGTTTGATGAATTAGTTTTTTTAATAAATAATCTTTAGATTATTTATTAAAAAAAAAAGGCAGGTAATCCACTGAAAATAACAATTTCACTAATCACTAATTTTATTTTTGTTTTTCAACTTTTTTTTTTTCTTAAAAAAACATGATAGAAAAAAGGGTTGACATTTTAACGTAAATTACAAAAGAAAATTTAAAATTAAATATCTATTTTAATTTGGAAATGCCTTGAGTTTTATTGTGAAAGAAATAATTGCCATTGATATAATTAATTTTAAAATCTTTAAAATTTTAATTTTTAACTAACTAATTCTTCAGATGTTTTGCTAGAAGGCCTAGAATAACGGCCTATAATGCAATAAAAAATATTGTTGCTTGTAAAAAATTCTTTGAATCTAGATATCAAATATATATATATATATATATATAATATTGTGACGTGCATATATATATATATATATATATCCACGTCACAATTTTTTTATTTTGTAATTTAACCATTTAGAACTTTGATTATAACCCTTGCCTGTAATGGATAACTTTTTTTCTTTTTCTTAACTTATTAAATTTTAAAAAAAAATAAACAGAAAAGTTCATGAACTTTACAAATATAATTTTTTTTTTTCTACACTAATTAATAGTTTTAAACATATAAACTGTTTACGTGATATTTAAAATATTTTCTCCCATTTATTTAAATAAACTTATATTATAATACATTATTGTAAATCGTATTTTTCATTTAATAATATTACAACTATTTGTTGCTATGGAATAAATTAGTACAATAAATACAATCTGTAGCCTATTAAATTCCCAACGTACTATTATTTAGGTTTTAAAATTTATTAAGGGTCATGATATACAAAAAAGTATTATAAAACATGAATCGTATTCATTTTTATAGTGATTTAGCGTATTTTTATTTAAAATATAAATGAAATTATCTTGTTTATTACTTACTACAAATTTCAATTATAGTTTTTCAATTAATTTAAAACTAATTTTCTTCTAATAATAAGATAATGGTGTTTAACTATAAGTACATATACTGCAAACTTGAAAATACCCATGTCATTTTATTAGCATCTTATGAAATAAATTGTACAAATATAGACAAAAAACATTTTTTAATTAAAAAAAAATATTTGAAAAAAAAAATAATCATAGACGAAGAAATGAAAATATACATACACTTAATACGTTTATTAAGTATTTGTATATTTCATTTCTTCTATGATACCTACATAATATAATATATACATACAAAAATATCGGAATTTTTTCTATGGTTTTTTTTCAAACTATTTTTGTATTATTTTGATTTTATTAAACTTTAAACGTTATTCTTTCTTTTTAAAGTTCAATAAATTTTTGGTTTATAAAACGAAAATTATCAATAATTGAATTGTAAACTAAACTATTGATTTTTATATTTAACTATACTGGATCAAAATTAAATTATTAAATATTCACATTGAGAATTTAGAGATTTCCAAAGAAAGTTAGAGATAACACCCTTAAACTTAAATTAAATAATATTATATTAAATACTTTTAATATTTTTTTTTAAATTTTAATTTATTATTAGTTTTATTTTTTATCAACATGATATGTAAAAACAAATATTATAAAACATAAATCGTATTCATTTTTACAGTACTTTAGTGAATTTTTATTTCAAAATATAATCGAAATTATCTTGTCTGTTGCTTACTACAATTATAATTACTTTCAATTATAGTTTTTTAATGAATTTAAAATATATATATTTTTCTAATAATATGATAAGGGTTTTTACTTATAAGTGCATATACTACAAAAATTGAAAATATATATGCCTTTGTATTAGCATCTTATAAAATTAACTATATTAAATATTAACAAAAATATTTTTTAATTAATTAAACAAAATAGTTCGAATAAATAATCATAGAAGAAATTCCGATATATATATATATATTCATCAAAATATATTTTAAATTTTTTAAACGCAAATAAATTGAATATATTGAACTTTAAAATGTAATAAAAATATTTAATATGTAATTTAACTAATGTATTGAACTTTAAACATTATTCTCCATTTTTAAAATTCAATACATTTTTGGTTTATATAGTAAAACGAAAATTATCAATAATTCAATTCTAACCTTAATCTATTGATTTTCATATTTAACTATACTGGATCAAAATTAAATTATTAAAGATTAATATTGAGAATTTAGATATTTTGGAAGAACACCCTTAACGTGAAATGATTCATCTCCTGCTACGATATCCCTATTCTCAAAATTTAACATTCATCTTTATTTTCACTTGGAGATAGAAATCCCGCCCCTGTTTTGCACTTCGATCCTAACAGCGGCGAACATTGGAATCCTTTAATGCTTTTTGATTGTAAAACTGGAGTTTGCCAAAGATCCTTTTAATGCTTTTTTAATGGTTACGAAGTTACAGTGGCCCCAGAAATACCCACCTATGTTGTATTATGTAAGAATGCGAAGATATATATTTTGCATGCAAACCTGTTATTTTGATTTCATGTTTCCATCCATAAATTTGAATCCAAAATTGAGCTGTCACCCTGAACACATTTTGTTACGCCATTTTGTCGAAAGATTGATTATGGTACTTTGTGGATTTGATTATACGCTTCTAGTCAGATTGGCAAACAGGCTGCAGTTTTGTTTTTGTTTTAATTCAATTTTTCAGAACATTTTTATTAAACTTAAGATTAGTTATACACAAATTAAATTATTTAAAAAATTGGTTTTTAATTTATCATGACTATTTTATGATACATAAAATTTTATGTGTGATACTATCAAAAATATCGGAAATCATTATTTGTTCAATATTTCAATTATGCAATATAAAAAGTTGAGAAGAGTTATAAAGTTGTAGGTGATTATTTAATGTAATTAAAGACTTGTTATATTGTAAGAGAAAGTTATTAACATTTAGTTTTTAATTAAGTTAATTCAAAATTTTATGAGCTGACATTGTTATATATCGAAGAAATTTACAACATTTTCAAAATTTCAAATATGCATATAAATGACAAGAAGCTTTATAAAGACGTTAATAATTATTTGATTTAGTTTTTTGTTTTGTTTCTCTTGTTAATTTTTATGCAGATTAATTAGTTTATTTGTTAAAATTTTTTTTGTTTGATTTAATTTGACATTATTATGTTACTAATGTAATGAAAATCTTGTCGATAAATCTGGCAAGGCTTAAGGATTATTAGTGGGTTATACGTTAAAGTAGCGATAAGGTACAGCAATAGAATTTTATAACCGTATTTTGAACTTCCGTTAAGCTCTTTTCTCCCTATCGCGCATGCTCATAAAAAAAAAAGGAAACATTATTACAGATACGCATGTGCGATTTCCTATTTGAGCATACGCACTAGGAGAAAAATAACGGACGTCCAAAATACGGTATGTAAAAACTCTCTAATGATAATTATTAATAGCAAGTCACAGAAGGACTATGTGTTTAATAAAGAAAAACTAAAACATATTATGAAATTATAAATTTAATAAAAATATAATAAAAGGAACATTTCTGCTACATTAGATTAATAATTTAAAAATAGTATAATAAATTTGAAAATAGAAATTTAATTAAATGAAAATAAACATTAAAAATATTTTTTTATTTAAATTAAATCAGTATTTAAATTCAAATATACTTTAAAAAAGATAAAGAAATTTTATTCTTTAATTATACATTTTATATTAAAAAAATAAACTTTTTTTTATTTTTTTTTTTTTTTTAGAAAATTTAAAAATTCTTGCTATTTCTTAACTAAGATTTCGGTTATATATTTGCATTTTATATTTAATAAAAAAAGAATCTTTTATAAAATTCAAAAACTTAATATAAAAAAAGTAGATTAACAAGAATCAATTAGTTAAAAAGAAGTCTTGAAGATTTTAACGTTAACTGCATCAATGGTTACATTTTTCTTTTGTAATTCACATTAAAACATCAACCATTTTCTATCATGACGCAAGAAAAAAAGTTTGGAAAATTAAAAATAAAATCAGTGTTTCCATATCTTAAATGGTTATTTTTCAGTAGATTTCCTGCTTTTTTCTAAAAGATCATTTATTAAAAACCAAATTAATCAAATCTACATGAAAATCCATTCATTTTCTTTAAAAATGAAGAAAATTCTTCGATGTTTATTCAATGTCGATTTAACATCAACAAATATATACACTTTCAAGTATTTTACGTTTTAATCGCGTATCAATAACAATCAACGTTATCCATTACTGCCTATGGTCATAATGAAAATTCTAAATGATTTTTGATACTAAATAAAAAATAAAAATATTGTGACTAGCATATATATAAATAGCGATATATATAGTATACTTTGATTCCTAGATTCACATTACTTTTTACGAGCAACAAAAAAAAATGTAATTGCACTTTGGCCGTTATTCTAAGCCTTCTAGCAAAACCTCTGTGATATCCAATTTTCAATCGACATTTTTTATGCTCTCTTCTTATTGCAAATTTTCTGTTTTCGTCGGGTTGGGTTTTTTACCCTGAAGGCATAATGAGATTTACCCTGATGTTTTCGTATCTTTTTTTTTTTTTTTTATTCTTTTTTTTATTTACTTTTTGTGTTACGTTACTATTTCTGTTCCATAGATTACCTTGTAAGTAAGAAATAAAAAAAAAAAAAAAAAAAGAAAATGTATAAATGTATTCAGTTTTTCTGATGTCTTAAAAAGAAGAAGGCATCGTAGAGTGTCAAAAACAATAAAGAAAACGGGCGAAAGTAAATAAAAATAAAAGAAATGTGAAACGGAAAGAAATAGCGAGAGGTTTTTTTTTTTTCTTCCATATTGTGATGCATAATTCGGACGACGAGATGCCAGCAAGAAAATCGTTTCGGCTTTATACAGAAGTGAAACGATTTGTGCTGGCATCTCGTCAAGTTGAGAGTGTGTAGGTTGAAAAGTTAAAAAAAAAAAAAAAATGCACTATAATTTTTTTTTTAAACTGCATATTTTCCTTTAAAAAATTTTTTTTTTTGTTCATTTACCTTGCGTAGTAATTTTTATCAGGCATCTTCAAAATTTTGATGACTTGATTTGAATTTTTGTTGAGAGCAACAATCGTTTTATTAATCACTTTTGAAGTAAATTTTTTATTTAATAAAACAGCTAACACACATTTACATTTAGGTATCTAGTACATATTTCATTCGTTTCTCTAATTGAATAAGTTTATTCGAAATCTGATAAGTGATATAGAACCCAAATAAATCATATTTATAGCAGTCAATTTGCATGCCTTTATGAGGATTAAAATTAAAGTTTTGAAATTTTTAAAATTAATTATACCAATGGCAATTATTTATCTTACTAAAACATGGATGAAAATTTTAAATGAAAATTGAAACTAATTTTCCATTTTCCTTTGTAATTCACAATAAAACGTTAATCCTTTATCTATCATCATGTTTTGAGAAAAAAAAAGTCGAAAATTAAAAATAAAATCAGTGTTTCCTCATTTTAAATGATATTTTCAATAGATTTCTGCCTTTTTTAAAAAGATGATTTATTAAAAACTGATTCATCAAATTTACACGAAGATCCATTCCTTTTTCTTTATTGAATCTATGAAAATGAAGAAAAATTGCTTCGATGTTGATTCAACAACAACAAAATATATATAAACTTCAAAGTATTTTACGTTTTGGAAAGCGTATCAATAACAATCAACGTTATCCCTTACTGCCTAGGGTTATAATGAAAATTCTAAATGATTTTTGGTACTAAATTACAAAATAAAAATATTGTGACTTGCATATATGTATAAATATATATAGTATACTTTGATTCCTAGATTCACATTACTTTTTACGAGCAACAAAAAATGTAATTTACTTTAGGATGGTATTCTAGGCCTTCTAGCAAAACCAG
Source organism: Caerostris extrusa (assembly GCA_021605095.1). Lineage (NCBI taxonomy): Eukaryota > Metazoa > Arthropoda > Arachnida > Araneae > Araneidae > Caerostris > Caerostris extrusa. The sequence continues at coordinate 24,133 of BPLR01021496.1, forward strand.
TGTGATATCCAATTTTCAATCGACATTTTTTTATGCTCTCTTCTATGGTAAATTTTCTGTTTTCGTCAGGTTTCATCGGGTTGGGTTTTTACCCTGAAGGCTTAATGAGCTTTCCCGATGTTTTCGTATTTTTTTTTATTTATTTATTTATTCTTTTTTTTATTATTTACTTTTGTGTTGCGTTACTATTTCTGTTCCATTGATTACCTGGTATGTAAGAAACGAAAAAAAAAAAAAATGTATAAATATATTCATTTTTTTACTGATGTCTTAAAGAAGAAGGCATCGTAGTAGAGTGTCAAAAAACAATAAAGAAGACGGGTGAAAGTAAATAAAAATGAAGAAATGTGAAACGCAAAGAAATAGCGAGAGGTATTTTTTTTCTAACAAATTGTGATGCATAATTCCGGACGACGAGATGCCAGCAAGAAAATCGTTTCGCTTTTGTATAAAGCGAGAGTGTGTAGGTTGAAAAGTTAGTTTCAAGACAAAAAAAAAACTACTTCAGTGTATATTTTTTTAACTGTGTATGTTTCTTAAAAAAAATTTTTTGTTTGTTCATTTACCTTGTGTAGTCGTTTTTATCATGCATCTTCAAAATGATGATGACTTGAAATTTACTGGTAAAATTTTTGTTGAGAGCAACAATCGTTTTATTAATCACTTTTTGAAGTAATTTTTTTAATAAAACATCTAACACACATAGACATTTAGCTAAGTAGTGCATATTTTATTGCTTTTTCTAATTGATTAAGTTTAGTTCGAAATCTGACAAGGGATATAGAACATAAATGAACCATATTTATAGCAGTCAATTTCCATGCCTTTATAAGGATTAAAATTAAAGTTTTGAAAATTTTAAAATTAATTATATCAATGGCAATTATTTCTTTTACTATAACATGGATGAAATTTTTAAATGAAAATAGAAACTATTTTCCATTTTCTTTTGTAATTTACATTAAAAAACGTCAATCAAATTTATCTATCATGTTTTGATAAAAAAAAGTTGAAAATTAAAAATGAAATTAGTGTTTCCACATCTTAAATGATTATTTTTAGTGGATTTCTGATTTTTTTTTAAAAGATGATTTATTAAAAACAAATTCATCATATCTATACGGAGATTCATTCAATTTTTTCAATGAATCTTTAAAAAATTACGAAATATTTATTCGACGTTGATTCAATAATAAAATATATATAAACTTATCAAGTATTTTACGTTCTTGATAGCGTATCCATAACAATCAATGTTATTATCCATTACTGCCTAGGGTTATAATGAAAAATTCTAAATGTTTTTGGTACTAAATTACAAAATAAAAATACCTGTGACTTGTGCATATATATATAGATATAGATAGCATACTTTGATTCCTAGATTCACATTACTTTTTACGAGCAACAAAAAAATTGCACTTTAGGGCAGTTATTCTAGGCCTCTAGCAAAACCTCTGAAATATCCAATTTTCAATCGACATTTTATACTCTGCTCGACAAATTTTCTGTTTTCCTCAGGTTTTCCTCGGGTTGGGGTTTACCCTGAAGGCGTAATGAGCTTTCCGATAAATGTTTTTTTAACTATATATTTTTTTACTTTATTCTTCATTTTTTGTCTTTTTTTTTGTGTTACGTTACTATTTCTGACTTCCATAGATTACCTGGTACAGTAAGAAATGAAAAAAAAAAAAGAAAATGTATAAATGTATTCACTTTTTTTCTGATGTTTTTATTTAATAAAGAAGGCATCGTAGAAGAGTGTCAAAAAACAATAAAGAAGATGAAACTAAATAAAATAAAGAAATCCTTGCCTACATGAAACGGAAAGAAATATCTACATAAGAGTTTTTTTTTTTCCAAATTGTGATGCATAATTCCAGACGACGAGATGACAGCAAGAATATCGTTTAAAAGTTAGCTTTTGTATAAAAAGCAAGATCATGCAGGTTGAAAAGTTACCTTCAAGACAAAAAAAAAATGCTTCAATATATGATTTTTTAACTGAAAGTGTTCTTTAAAAAAAATTTTCATTTACCTTGTTTAATGTATATTTTATAATGCGTCTTCAAAATGATGATGACTTGAAAAGATTTACTGGTAAATTTTTGCTGAGAACAACAATCGTTTTATTAATCACTTTTTTGAAGTAATATTTTTAATAAAACAGCTAACACACGTAGACATTTAGCTATGTAGTGCATATTTTATTGGTTTTCTCTAATTGAATACGTTTAATTTGAAATCTGACAAATGATGTAGAACCTAAATAAACCATATTTGTAGCAGTCAATTTCCATGCCTTTATCATGATTAAAATTAAAAGTTTTTGAAAATTTTAAAATGAATTATAACAATGGCAATTTTTTCTTATTATAACATGGACTTGAAACTTCAAATATAAAGAACTTGCGGAGACATTTTTCTTTTGATATTTACATTTAAACTAGATATGTTTATGAAAGATTATCTATCATCGCTTAAAGCGAAAAATAAGTCGTGGGCACGTTAGCATATCACTGTTTCCATCTAGAAATGGAAAACCGTGGCCTGGTCGATGAGTCACGATTTCAGTTTCTAAAAGAGATTGATTGGTATAATTCAATATGGCGCAGACCCCACGATACTTCAATGACCCAAACTTCAGCAAGGCACATTTATTCAATAATGATGGCTAAAAAGTAATGGTGTATAAATTTTCATGTCATGGACTTGGTCCTCTGGTGCGACTGGACCGAACATTGACTGGAAATAGCTTTTATGTTCAGCTACTTGGAGATCACTTGCAGCCATTCATGGACTTCATGTACAAAATAAACAACGATGGGACTTTTTATGGATGACAATACGCCATGTACCTATTTCTGTTCCGATTGGTTTGAAGAACATTCTGGACAATTCCAACGAAAGGAAAAATCTGGCCACCTAGATCGCCCGTATAAATCACATCAGCATTTATGGGACATCATCGAGAGGTCTGTTCGTCCCCAAATTTTCTGCACCATCAAACAATAATGGACGTCTGTCGAGACAGGGCGTAATATTTGAGAAATTCCAACGATCTTTTTCTTTATTCTTTTCGATTTTTTTTTTTTTTTTTTACTGTTCCAAATTGTAAGGGCATAATTCGAAAAAAGAGATGCCATGAACTTTGTATTCAGTTTTTTAACAATAAAGTTATCCATCACTGCCGTAGGTTCAAATGAAAAGTTAAAGCTTGATTTTTTTAAATAAAAAAAAAAATGCTTCAGTAAATGTTTCTTCTTCAAATTGTGATGCATAATTCCGACAAGATTACGAGTTAAAATTTCACTTTTTCTTCATTTAGGCCTTAGGTTGTAGTCTTGCTTCATGGCATAAAAAATCTTCAATCGAATATTTTTTTAACTGATGACTTGAAATTTTTTTTTCTTCATTTACCTTGTACATTTTTTTTACTGAAGGCGTAATGATGACTTAACAGATGTTTTTAGTACTTTTTTCTGAGAGCAACTTTCGTAAGTAATCACTTTTTTACGTTTATTTTGTTCCATAAATTACCCAACACACATATACATTTAGCTATTAGTGATGATAATTTAAATATACCATATTTGTAGCTGTAAATTTCCTGCCCATGAAGAGTGAGAATAACAAAAATCTGCTACATGAGAGTTTTTTATTAAAAAAAAATAAATAACTTTATACGGAAAGATAATATGTAGGTTTTTTTTTTGGCTTTAAGACAAAAAAATCATGCATCTTTAAAATGATGATGACTGGGAAGATTTACAGATTTTTTTTAACAGCAAAGTCGAGTTCTTATTAAGTTGAAAAGTTAGCATCAAGGAAAAAAAAAAAATTCTTAGTAAAAATACTTCAGTGTATATTTTTTACTTTATATTTTTTCTTAAATTTTTTTTTTTTTGTTTGCATCTTCAAAATGATGCTGACTTGAAAGATTTACTGGTAAATTTTTTTGCTGAGAACAACAATCGTTTTATTAATCAATCGTTGAAGATATTTTTGTTTCATGAATCAGTGGTTCACATTTAACTCACTAGTGCATATTTTTTAGGTTTCTCTAATTGAATAAGTTAAATTTGAAATTGACAAGTGATATAAAACCTAAAAAACCATATTTATAGCAGTCAATTTCATGCCTTTATGATGATTAAAATTAAAAGTTTTGAAAATTTTCAAATTAATTATATCAATGGTAATTATTTCTTTTACTATAGCACGTGTAAAATTTTCAAATAAAATACAAAGTTTTTTATTTTTACATTTTTTTTGTAATTTACATTAAAAACATCAACCAAAATTTATCTATCATGTTTTAAGATAAAAAAAAGTTTAAATTACAAATGGAAATTAGTACTTCCACATCTAAATGGTTATTTTTCAGTGAATTTCTGACTTTTTTTTTCAAAAGAGGATTTATTAAAAACAAATTCATCAAATCTATACGGAGATTCATTCAACTACTTTAATGAATCTTTAAAAATTGAAGAAAGCATTTATTCGATGTTGATTCAACAACAACAATATATATAAACTTTCAAGTATTTTAGGTTCTTGATAGCCTATCCATAACGATCAACATTATCCAATATAGCCTACGGGTTATAATGAAAATCTAAATGATTTTTGGTACTAAATTACAAAATAAAAATATTGTGACTTGTATATATATATATATAGATATATATAGTATATTTTGATTCCCTAGATTCACATTAATTTTACGAGCAACAAAAAATGTAATTGCACTTTAGGCCTTTATTCTAGGCCTTCTAGCAAAACCTCTGTGATATCCAATTTTCAATCGACATTTTTGCTGCTCTTTCTATGGCAAATTTTCTGTTTTCGTCGGTTTCCCTCGGGTTGGGTTTTACCTCCGAAGGCGTAATGAGCTTTCCGTGTTTTCGATCTTTTTTTCTTTTATTCTTTTTTTATTTACTTTTTTGTGTTACGTTACTATTTCTGTTCCATAGATTATCTGGTAAGCAAGAAATGAAAAAAAAAAAAAGAAAATGTGTAAATGTATTCAGTTTTTCTGATGTCTTAAAGAAGAAGGACATCGTAGAAGAGTGTCAAAAACAATAAAGAAGACGGGCGAAAAAGTAAAATAAAAATAAAAGAAATGTGAAACGGAAAGAAATAGCGAGAGAGGTTTTTTTTTTCCCTTCCAAATTGCGATGCATACATTCCGGACGAGATGCCAGCAAGAAAATCATTTCGCTTTTATATAAAGCGAGAGTGTGTAGGTTGAAAAGTTAGCTTCAAGGAAATAAAATGCTTTAGTATATGTTTTTTTTAACTGCAGAGTTTTCTTTAAATTTTCTTTTTTTTTTCATTTGCTTTGTGCAGTCATTTTTACCATGCATCAAAAATGATGATGACTTTTAAGATTTACTGGTAAATTTTTTCTACAATCATTTTATTAATCACTTTTGAAGTAATTTTTTTAAATAATAAAACAGCTAACACACAGAAACATAGCTAAGTTGTGCATATTTTATTGGTTTCTATAATTGAATAAGTTTAGTTTGAAATCTGACAAATGATATAGAAACTAAATATGCAATACTTGTAACTGTCAATTTCCATGACTTTATGAGAATGAGGGTAATAAATATGCTAGCTGGAGAGATTTCCATTGCTCGAGAACGGTATATAGTTTTATACATCGAGAATGTGAGGTTGCAAAAACTTTGAAAAACATTTTGCTGCAAAGGTGAAGTAAGGCTTTTTCAAAGCTCTATTCATTCTATTTGTAAAGAAAAACTTCCCATGCCAATTTACTTTCTATATTCCTTTTTATCATGCATCTTCAAAATGATGATGACTTGAAGATTTACTGGTAAAGTTTTTTGCTGAGAGCAACAATCGTTTTATTAAACCTCTTTGAAGAAATTTTTATTTAATAAATCAGTGGTTCACATTTAGCAATATTTAAAATAGCACAATGCATATATAAAAATACAATGCAATGCATTATATATAAAAATAGCACAATGCATATATAAATACAATGCACAGTGCATATAAATACAAATGCACAATGTAATTATATATAAAAATAGCACAATGTATTACAGAGATACAATGCTCAATGCATATATAAAATACAACGTATCATCGCATTATATATAAATACAATGCACAATGCATATATAAAATACAATGCAGATATAAAAATACAATGCACATTATATATATAAAATAGCACAATGCATATATAAAACATGAAATTTTTTACTGGGCATTATATATAAAATAGCACAATGCAATAATTCATTATATATAAAATAGCACACGTACATATAAAATACATACCAATGTATTATATATAAAAATACAATGCACAATGTATAGAAATATATATAAAAAATACAATGCACAATGTATTATATATAAAATAAAGAAAATGCATTATAGCGGAAAAAATAGCACAATGTATATATAAAATACAATGCACAATGTATTATATATAAATAGCACACGCAGTATATAAAATACAATGCGCAATGCATATATGGGCAAATATACAAATAGCAACAAATGCATTAGTGTATAAAATACAATAGCACAATGCATTATATATAAAATAGCACACGCATATTTTTATTGGTTTCAGTGGTTAATCTGACATATGACAACCCAAATAAATTATTTACAGCTGTCACTTTCCATGCCTTTTATGAGAATAAGCGTAATAAAATCTAATACACATTTCTCAACCTGTGCTGAGTCGTCCATTGCACGAAAGAACTGTCATACAACAAGAACATGTAGACAGAAATGTTTTTGAA